>JAKSZT010054500.1:1001425-1031935 GCA_026826555.1 Tolypeutes matacus | reverse complement strand
TTCCGTATAATATTTTAGGTAATCTAAGCACCTCTTAAAATATATGTATATATATATATATAAAAAATAACATCTTTGTAAGCAAATACACATATATGCATATATATTTATATATCATTTTACAAATGTTTGTATGTATTGTGAGAATTTTGATTTTTACCCATAATAAAAAAAAAATAAATAAAAAAAAAAAAAAATCAAAGCTACTGTTTTATAATATCATTTCTCAGGGAAGGCTGAAAGCAAAATAGCTTTTTTCTTTTTTTAAAAGGAAACATAGGAATACATCTTTCTTGAACAACAAAATTATCCTTAATGTCCTTTCATAAATCAGTTTTAAATAGTTTTGGGTGTAATACAGTTACATATGTGACATTAAAAAAATCCTTTGTACCATTTTTTTGTGGGAAAATATTGTATAATGTTTAGTTTACTATATAGAGTGGAGTTGTGGTCTGAGGCATCATTTCTTTTCCATCTGGAATCACCAGCTTACAAAGGAGAAATTTCAATCAATGGCCATGTGGGAATTTAAAAAATAATAATTGGCAAGAGGGAGAGAAGTCCATTAAGATTGTTTCACTTTTAAAATAAAACATGGATGGAGTTCTGGGAAAAATGGTGCTTTTGTAGGTAGGCACTGCTCAGCTCTTTCTCAGTAAATAGTGGAGAAGAGACAAAGGTCTACCAGAATGGGCAGTTTTGGGAGTCTGCAGAGCAGGAAGATGCGGGGATTCATACAGGAGGGAGTGGGATGGTGCGATGAACAGCCCAAGGAAATACTATGAGTTGCTTGCCTCTGTGGCTGGAAACAACCACCAGGTAAGACCCACCCTCAAGGCACATAGCCTCCATGGAATCCTTGGCTCTCACCAGCCAGCTGAGTGGGAGGGAGCATTGCCTGGGAGGAAGAGGGATCTGGCAAAGGATGGAGAGTGGTTTCTTATCCATGGGTTTGACTGCCTGAGCCCCCGTTGAATCTCAGGAAGGATACCAGCAAGTACTGAGGTGGACCTGGGGAGAGAGAAGGGGGAATATGTTCAGGCAGGCTGTTATACCCAGCCACCTTGGGAGAGAGGAACTTGGTCAGGAAGGGGACAGAGACAGGCACCTGACTAGCCCAGCCCCCGACAACTGTCAGAAGTCCAACTTGCCTACGGGAATCGGGGGCAGGAAGAACCAGATAAGCTTTCAGAAGCCCATTTATTCTACAGAGCTGCTGTAGCACAGTGGAGGAATTCCTATCTTATATGTAGAAGGTCCCTGGTTCTAGTCACAGTGCCTCCTAAGAGAAGGGGTCCAGGGAGAGATAAGCACACACTTTGTACCTTATGATAGGAAACTAGTAGACAGAGTTTCTGTTGTTCTGTTTTACGGTATTTTGGATTTTTTTTTCTTTTTCCTTTATTTTATTTGCTAAAACTGGATACATCACCTATAGAGGGCAGGCTGCAGGGTGGTTAATTAATGAGCACCAGCAGCCTGAGGAGGTACCTATGGGCCTAAGAGGGAAGGCTGCTTCTCCTGGGTTGTTTCTTTGTTCATTGATTGTTCTTTTCCCTTTCTTTGTTACAATTTTTTTTCCTTTACCTATTTTTTAATCTACTTTATTTCTCTTCTTTCCTTCATTTTTTATCTCCTGACTTCTGTTGCTTTCCTTTCATTCCACCACTTCTTGTTTAGTCTTCTTTTTTCATTTTCTCTCTCTCTCCTTTTTTCCCTCTTCCATTCTATTCTCTTCTCATTTGTTTGCCTTTTTAATTCATTCTACTTTTTCTCTCTATTTTGTTTCCTATGCTATTTTTTTCTACTCATACTTCCAGCTTTTTAATTCATTCTATTTCTTTCTCTCTATTTTTTTTCTTGTTTTATTTTTTCTATCCCCCCTCTTTTTATTCTTTTTTGATATACAATTTTCATAAAAGAAACAGATTACATAAATGTTACACTAAAACTATAGGTGATTTCCAAATGCCTGCTCACTAGCACTCCCACATTTTTCTACATCAACAACATCCTTCATTAATGTGGTACATTTGCAACAATTGATGAGCACATCTTGGAGCACTGTCACTAAGTGATAATTATAGTTTACATTGTAGTTTACACACTCTCCTGCACATTTTTGCAAGCTATTACAAAATATACAATGCCTTGTATCTGTCACTGCAGTGTCATTCAGGATAATTTCCAAGTCCCCAAAATGCCCTCAAGTTACAGCTATTTTCCCTCTCCCTCCCCTCAGAACCTCCAGTGGCCACTGCCTCCACATCCTCAATAAAAGTTCTTCCATTGCGAGGATCACAACAAGTCTACAGTAGAACAACAGTAAGTCTACTCTACTTCATCGTCCATTCCCTAATTGTGAGGATTCTGTGATAGTGATGCCCACTGCACCTCTAATTTAGACAGGACTTATTTCCCATGGGGAAGATGGATGGGACTTTCTTGCTTACAGTTGTGGACTCTCTCTCTTCCTTGAGATGGTCATTGTCAGTCATTATCTCTTTGTTAGTTACCCTGGGTGAGTCCAATGACCTGGAGAGTAGGTGTTGCAAGTCTGCTGAGATTCATGGCCCAACTGGCACATGGACAGCCCAAAGATTTAAGTCTATTGTACATACAACTATCAACTCTAGTACTAAATATGGGTTCAATTAGAGGGGCAGCAGAGCCATGTGTAGGGAAAACACAACTGAGTCCAACTCTATCACACTGGAGAGCATAAATTCCATAGTAGGGCTCACTGGCAGGGCACAATACTCCTGAGCTGTCTGCCATGGGTATAGAGTCTGGATGTCTCTATAGCCCTCAGGAGTCCTGCTATTTGAGGTAATATTTTCTTTGGCAGTCAATGAGTTCCTGCTGAGACGTGGATAAGCGTAACCTCTGAAATGACCTCTCGACTCACTTTGAAGTCTCTTAGCCATATAAACTCATTTGTCTTTACCTTTTCCTCCTTTTGGTAAAGGTCTTTGTCCAGTTGCATTGCTAATTGGTTCTTGGTAGTAATCCCTCTGTGCCAGGGAGTCTTATCCCCGGGAGTCTTGTCTCACGCTGGAGGGAAGGTAATGCATTTATATGCTGAGTTTTGGCTTAGAGAGAGGGCACATTTGAGCAACAAGGAGGCTTTCAGTAGGTAATGTTAAGGCACCCTATAATATTATGCTAAGTTGCAATTTAAAAAGTAAAGGTTCATAAGTACTGTCATCACAATCAAGATCCCGTCAATGGTCCATTCTCCTTCACTACTCACTGCCCCTATATTCATGGGATTCTTGCTGTCCCATTAGAGAATGTGGCATTGCTCTCCAGGATGGGAATTCAATGTTTCTTTGTTTATTGTGTGGGTCTCCACCCACTGTGACAGTGCCCCATGAACACTTGAAAACATTCATATGCCTTATAGGTATGCCCCAGGTGAACATCCTCCCATGCATCCCCCATCTCTGACATCCTGCATCAATGATACTCCCTGGCCACAGTTGTAAGCTTTCTGTGATCCAAAACTTCTTCAAAATTGAAGCCAACAAAATAACTGAAGTCAATTAATAGGAAAATGATATAATAATGATGGTTTTAAAAATAACAGATAAAATACAAACATTTTTAAAAGTTTGAAATAGTATTTAAATAAAAAACATAAAATTAGAAGAATTTTTAACATTATGTCTTTCATCACGGTAAGATCTGTTGTCTTCTATGTACTGTGACATTTACTTCCACTTATTCACCCAGTGTCTCATTTTTTAAATTTTGTCTCCAAAGAAGATTTAGGTTACAGAAAAGTCATGTACAGAATATAGGTGATTCCCTTATACCCAACATCCTCTCACTTTTCCCCTTTCCCCTATTAATAACATTTTACATATGTATGGTACATTTGTTACAATTGATGTACAGTTATTGAAACATTGCTTCTAACCATGGTCAGTGATTTACATTGCGGTTTACATTTTGGGCCATACACTTTTATATATTTTGATGAAGTTTTATATGGTCTTTATCCATCCTTGCAAGATCATGTAGAACAATTTCATCGTCCAAAAATGTCCTGTGTTCCATCTATTCTATTCCTCCCCCTTCTCCCTTCTCCCCTTGGGATCCACTGTAACCACCAAGATTAACTCATTGAAGGACAAAATACATAGTTACTTACAACAATATTGAGGGATTAACTTACTGACCTGTCTTCCCCTATTGGGCATGGCTTTTGTTCTCAAAATACTCGTGCCACTCTATTTGAGATCGTAGCAGGAATCCCCAGGATAGGAATCCAACACCTTCCGGCTCATTATGAGGGTCTCCTCCCACTGATAAAGCACACTATGACAAGATGAACGCTACACACTTCCTAGAAGCCTGCCCCAATTGTGCCCTGTCCTGAATGTGCCCCACATCCAACACACTAAACCAGTAACACTCCCCTGTCATATTGACAAAGAACATTCCCAAAGTTGTAGTTTCAACCACATACACGCAAATCCCCAGTGTTCACTTGGTCCCTCCCCCAACCCTCCTCCCAGTTCCATGGAGAGTCTACTCCATCCCCCCCACCCTAGCCCCTCACAAATCAGCACCACCCAACCCAATAGTATCACTGTACTACTACACACTAACACCTTATAGATTTTGCCCATATAAGAATTGGCTCACAAACTTCTTATCCCTTTCTGTCTTCTGTAAACCTTTCTTCCAGATTCTAGCTCTGTAAGTCTGTTGAATTTGCTTAATTCATATCTGTGAAGTCATGTAATATTTGTCCTTCAGTGCCTGGCTTGCTTCACTCAACATAGGGCCTTCAAGATACATCCATGTTATCATGTGTGTTTTCTTACAGCTGACTAATATTCCATTGTATATATACCACAGTTTGTTTACCATTCATCTGTTGAAGGACATTTGAGTTGCTTCCAACTTTTGGCAATAATGAATAATGCCACTATGATCATTGGTGTGCATATATCTATTCATGTCCCTGCTTTAGATTCTTCTGGGTATATACTCATCAGTGGGATTGCTGGAATATAAGGCAGTTCTATAGGAAGAATCCCGAGGAACCGTCAAACTGTCCTCCACAATGGCTGCACCATTCTACATTTCCACCAGCAGCGGATAAGTGTTCCCATTCCTCCACATGATCTCCAACATTTGTAGTCCTCCGAATTTTTAAAAGCTGCCAGTCTAATTGGCGTAAGATGATATCTCATTGAAGTTTTGATTTGAATTTCCTAATAACTAGTGATGTTGAGCATTTTTTCATGTGCTTTTTAGCCATTTGTATTTCTTCTTTGGAAAAGTGTCTAGTTGAGTGGGCTTGGTGGCCTTGTTGAATATCAATTGACTGTATATGTGAGGATCTATATCAGAACTCTGAGTTCGGTTCCATTGGCCATTATGTCTATCCTTGTGCCAATACCATGCAATTTTGAACACTGTAACTGTAGTATGTTTTATGGTTGGTGTGGCCGTTTGGCAATTTGATGTAATTATGAATTCCAAAAATATAATTGGATAGTGCTTGTAAACTGATCTGTTAATCTGGGCATGATTGAGTTATGATTGGGGTGTTGACTGGGCCATGTCAGTAGGGCGTTGAGCCCCACCCCTTGGTGAGTGGGGAGTCAAATATAAAAGGCAAGGCAAGAACAGAGTTGAAGCCGTTTTTGAGAAGCAGTTTTGATATTGGAGAGAAGGCCCCAGGAGAAGAGAAGCGAGCCATTTGCCTGATCGTCTACAGCTGACATTGTGGAGGAAACAGGAGCTAAGCCTGGAGAGAAATGCAGCCCCAGGAAGAAAGGAACCCAAGAAGTCTGAACCTTGGCAAATGTCGGCAGCTGTCTTGCTCCAACACGTGGCAGTGGACTTTGGTGAGAGAAGAAACTTACGTTTCTGGCCTGGTAACTGTGGACTTCTACCCCAAATAAATACCCTTTATAAAGACCAACCCATTTTTGGTATTTCACATTAGCGCCCCTTTGGCTGACTAATACAGTTGGGTAGTGTGGCTCCTCTGATTTCAGTTTCATTTTCAATATGTCTTGGTTATTCGGGGCCTCTTGCCCTTCCAAAGTAATTTCATAGTTAGCTTTTCCAATTCAGTAAAAAAATGCTGTGGCAATTTTTATTGGGATTGCATTAAATATGTAAATCATATTGGGTAGGATAGACATCTTAATGATGTTTAGTTTTCTTATCCATGAACAGGGAATATTCTTACATTTATTTAGGTCTTCTTTGATTTTTATTAACAGTCTTGTGTAGATTTCTGCATACCAGTCATTTATATCTTTAGTTAAAATTATTTCTTGATTATTTTATTCTTTTAGTGGCTATTGTAAATGGGATTTTTTTTTCTTGATTTCCTCCTCAGATTGCTCACTATTGTTGTACAGAAATGCTACTGATTTTAGCACAATAATCTTATGTCCTGCCACTTTACTGAACTCATTTATAAGCTTAGAAGCAAGCTTTATTGTAGATTTCTTAGGGCTTTCTTATGTATAGGATCATGTTGTACACAAATAGTGAAATTTTGACTTCTTCCTTTCCAGTTTGGATGTCTTTTATATCTTTTTTTTTTTGGCCTAAGTGTTAAAGCAAGTACTTCTAAGACAATGTTAAATAAGAGCGGTGATAGTGGGCATCTTCTTCTTGTTCCAGATCTTATTGTGAAAGCTTTAAAGATTTCACCATTGACTATTAAATTAGCTGTGGGTTTTTCATATATATCCTTTATCATGTTCAGGATGTTTCCTTCTATTCCTATCTTTTGCAGTGTTTTTATCAAGAAAGGGTGTTGTATTTTGTCAAACGCATTTTCTGCTGTATAGTGATGATGTGACTTTTTCTTTTGATCTGTTTATGTGGTGTATTACAGTGATTGATTTTCTTAGGTTGAACCATCTTTGCATACCTGGGATGAAGCCCACTGGTCATGGTGTATAACTTGTTGGAAGTGTTGTTGAATACAATTAGCAAATATTTTGTTGAGGGTTTTAGCATCTAGGTTCATTAGAAGTATTGGTCTATGGTTTTCCTTTCTTGTGGAATCTTTGTTTGGCTTTGTTATTAAGGTAATGTTGGCATCATAGAATGAGTTAGGCAATGTTTCCTCCACCTCTATTTTTGGAAAATTATAAGCAGGATTGGTGATAGTTTTTTCTCCAATGTTTGATAGAATTCACCTGTGAAGCTATCTGGTCCTGAGCTTTTCTCAGTCGGGAAGTTTTTGATGAATAATTCAATCACATTACTTGTGATTGGTCTATTGAATTCATCAATTTCTTCTTTTGTCAATGTAGGCTGCTTGTGTGTTCCTAGGAATTTGTCCATTTCCTCTAAATTCTCCATCTTTTTCGCATACAATTTTTCAAAGTATCCTCTTATGATAATCTTTACTTCTGAGGGGTCTGTGGTGATATCCCCATTCTCATTTCTTATTTTATGTTTTTGCATCTTCTTTCTTTTTTTCTTTGTTAGTCAAGGTTACATTGTGTCAATTTTATTAATCTTCTAAAAGAATCAGCTTTTGGTTTTGTTTATTTTTTGTAGTGCTTTTTTATTTTCAATTTCATTTAGTTCTGCTTGAAGCTTTGTTATTTCCTTCTTTCTACTTCCTTTGCTGTTAGTTTGTTTTTTTCTTTTTCTAGTTCCTCCTAGCACGCAGTTCTGTCTTTGATTTTTGCTCTTTTTTCTTTTTAAATATAGACATTTATGGCTATGGGTTTTCCTCTCAGTACAGCTTTTGCTGCATCTCATAGATTTTGATACATTGTGCTTTCATTTTCATTCGTTTCAAGACAATTACTTATTTCTTTTGCAATAACCTCCTTGACCCACTGATTGTCTAATAACATGTTGTTTAACTTCTAGATCTTTGTGCCTAATCTGTTTCTGTGTCCCTTACTGATTTCCAGCTTCATTCCATTGTGGTCAGGTAAATTACTTTGTAAAATTTCAATCCTTCTGATTTCATTGAGAGTTGTTCTGTGGCCTAGCATGTGGTCTATCCTGGAGAATGATCCATGTGCACATTAGAAGAATGTATATCCCACTGTATTTGGGTGTAGTGTTCTGTATATG
Source organism: Tolypeutes matacus (assembly GCA_026826555.1). Taxonomy (NCBI): domain Eukaryota; kingdom Metazoa; phylum Chordata; class Mammalia; order Cingulata; family Chlamyphoridae; genus Tolypeutes; species Tolypeutes matacus. The sequence continues at coordinate 1,023,850 of JAKSZT010054500.1, read as the reverse complement.
TCTATTAGGTCCAGATCCTCTAAAGTATTTTTCAAGACCTTTGTTTCTTTATTGATTCTCTGTTGAGAAGTTCTTTCTAATGGTGATAATGGTGTATTAAAGTCTCCCACTATAATTGTAGAAGCATTTCTTCTTCCACTTAGTTTTTCCAATGTTTGCTTCATGAATTTTGAAGTGTCCTGGTTAGTTGCATAAATGTTTATGATTGTTCATTCTTCTTGATAAATTACCCATTTTCTTAATATATAGTGTCCTTCTTTGTCTCTTATAATAGTTTTGCATTGAAATTTAATTTTTTCCAATATTAGTATAGCTGCTCCCCCTTTTTACTTATTGTTTGCATGCAAAATTATTTTCCAACCTTTCACTTTCAGTATCCTTGTGTCCCAGGGTCTAAGGTGAGTTTCATGTAGACAGCGTATAGTTGGGTCATATTTCCTTATCCATTCTTCCAATCTGTGTCTCTTGATTGGAGAGTATAAACCATTAACATTCAGTGTTTTTATTGTCAAGGAATTACTTATATTAGCCATATATTCTTTGGGTGTATGTATGCCATATGTTGTTTTTATTTCTCTTTTCATCTTTTTAGTTATTCTTACACTCTCTTCCAACTTTTTCTCTACTCTTTTTTCCTTTCATCCTTCAGAACTCCTTTTAGTATTTCTTGAAGGGCAGGTTTCTTATTGACATACTCTCAATTTCTGCTTATCTGTGAATATTTTGAACTCTCCATCATTTTTGAATGCCAGATTTGCTGAATAGAGAATTCTTGGCTGGAAAGTTTTTTCTTTTAGCACCTTAACTATGTCATACCACAGCTTCTTTCCTCCATGGTTTCAGATGAGAAATCAGCACTTAATATTATCGAGCTTCTCTTGTATGTGATTTATCTCTTTTCTCTTGCTGCTTTCAGTATTCTCTTTTTATGTTGAGCATTGGATAATTTGACAAGTATATATCCTGGTGTAGGTCTATTAGGGCTTATACTGTTTGGGGTGTGTTGCACTTCCTGGACATGTATGTCCATATCCCTCCATAGAGTTGAGAAATTTTCAGCCATTATTTCCTCTGAAACTCCTTCTGCCCACTTTCCCTTCTTTTCTGCCTCTGGGATGCCTATAAAATGTATGTTTGTACATTTCCTGTTGTCATTCAAGTCCCTTATTCCCTGCTGGATTTCTTCAACCTTTTTATCTATCTGTTCTACTATGTATCTGATTTTAGATATACTGTATTCCACATCACTGATTCTTTCCTCTGCCTGTTCAAATCTGCTGTTATGTTCTTCCAGTGTATTTTTGATTTCTTACTTTGTGCCATTCATCACTATCATAGCTATCTTTTTTATGTATGTTTACAATTTCTTCAAGAAAACAGAGTAAAAGAATGTGACAGAGAGGAATAAAAATAAGGAAAAATTGAAGACCAAACAAAAAGAGATGGGATCAATGAAAAACAGCAGAAAACAGAAGATAGAAAAATGAAGGACAAAAAATAATGTAGGTAGAAAAAAATCAGTAAAGGGAATAAAAGGAGAGAAACAAAGAAAGGAGAAATGCAACTAACAAGAAACAGAACAGCAGCAGCAGCAGCAGCAGCAGCAACAACAACAACAACAACAACAACAAAAAAAAAAAAAACCAAGGAAAACAGCCTTCCCTTTAGGCCCCTAAGGAGCTTCTCAGGCTGCTGGTGTTCATCAGTCAATCACCGTCCATGCTGCCTTCTGCAGGTGATGTCCCAGATTTTAGTGATTAAAATTTAAAAAAATAAAATGAAAAAAAATGAACCTTGAAAAAAAATTAACAGATCCAAGAAAGCTTAAAACAAAAATTATGTCTATATGTTCTTTCTCATAAAGTATAGCCTGGATAATGATTACCAGGTGGATCACACTCTTGATCAACCCCAGAATTGAACCAGGGGCCTTGTATATGCAAGGCTGGAATTCCTCTACTAACCTAAATTGTCTCCTTAGATTAATCAGTTTTCAGAGAGCTACCTGCTCACTTTTACCCAGGCATTTTTAGACTTCTAGAGCTTGCTAGAGTCCTACTGATTAGGGGCCTGGCCCCACCCTCTCTCTAATCAAATTGCTTTCTCTCCCAGGGCAGGCAGGTGCCAGAACCCTTTTCCTCACAGCAAAAGCCTCCTCCCTGTCCTTTGGCAACAGTAAGCCAGGGGCACCCTGACTACTTGCTGTGAAGGCAGCATATATGTGCCATTTCCAGCCACAGGGGCAAGCAACTCACGAATTTCTTCTTTATTTTTCCAGTACCTTCTTAGATGACTCAGATCACTTTCCTTTTCTATTTATATCCAAAGCGCCTCTTTTATATAGGTACCTGTCTTCTCTCTCTCTTTTTTTGTGAAGAGGGTCAGTCTCTGCTCACCCACTCCATTGCCATTTTCCTGGAAGTTTTAAGACTGTCTTTCTTTGGAAGCTTCTCAAATATCAGCCATACTTCATCTCAGTGCTATTTTATATGTGAATATTGTAAATAGTTACCACAAATGGCAAGCTTATTTTAGAGTCCTTATTGCATTTTTCTAAATGTTTGCTTTTAGGTTTATCTCCTAATACCTGAGCGCATCTGAGATATAGGCCAGCCAATGTCGTCCTTCAAAAATTATCGTAAGTATATCCATAAGCATGCCCTGGGACTCTTACTTTGCAGTAATGTTCAACTATTATATTTAACAGATGGCTATTATTTTGATAGCATAGACTTACCTCTGAGCTAGTAAAACATATACCTCTAATGGCATACCATTTCTGAAGTAGAATATTATTTAACTAGTAAATGACATTTTAATGAAACTGAAAATAAAACTATCAGCTTATTTTACTTCACATAATGTGTGGTACAGACAACTTTACCAAATCATTAAACTAACCACCACTCTAACTTTATATTAAATATATATAATAAGATGACATAAATAAGAACATTATATTAGTAAAGACAAAATATGATTATTCAATGATCTCCTTCAAAAACAAATTCTTATATCCAGGATTAGGGAGTAGGGAATCCAGTTGTTTTTTTCCCTATTATAATTTACAGAAAAGGAAGCTCTTCAAAATATTCTAGATGAATAGACTTAAGAATCTCAGAAAGAGGAGGAGGAGAGACTGAAATATTTGTTTCTCAAAAGTGACTGTCAATTATAAATGCTGAAAGTCATTAATCTAGAGAATGGACAACTCTACATTGTATAGGCTTCATGATTATAATTGTTTGATTGTGTAAATATATTTCAAGTTAGGCAAGGTGGACAAAATTTGATTCCTTACTTTAAGCTCTGGATTACACAGGAAATTCTCACTTAAATTTATGATTATTCTCATAATAATATACATATAGTGAAAACCACAAAATATTTTTAGAATGATAATTTTGGAGGAAGAACTCATATGACCATAGAGACTAACACAATTTTAAGAGACAGTAAAAATTTTAACGGACAATTTTATTATAAAATTAATATATACTCATTATATAAAAGAAATTAAACAATACAGCTATAAAATGGAAGATGGAAGTCTATCATATTTGAGGAAAGGTTAAAGATGGAATAGAGTCAAGAATATCTGCTGTACAAAATAAAAGAAAGAAATAATGAAGCAGTGATTTTACATCAATATAGTTGCATCAAAATTGTTACATTAAAATGTACCTATAGTCAAAATAGCTAACATCAAATTGTCTTGATTTGATAACAACTCATAATTTAAGTTAATGACAAAGTTTGCACTTCTTTTGTTTGATAAGCTTTGAAAGATTTTTGATGCTTTAGGCAGATTTCCCTTGGGGTAAGATAGGGAGAAGAATGAAAATCAAAGCATGTAAAATGTGCATTTAAAGAACCCCAGCAGCTGTCCTGATAGTGAACAGGAAGTCAGTCATAAGTTTGTGAAGCTACAAATTTGTCTAGAGATATTTTCACTGTATTGATGAAATTGGTTAAGTTGGCAATTCAGGTAAGTTTATACTCTTAAGCATCAAACAGTGCTCACACAAGGCCTTCTAACATATATCAATGGCATTATAAACTCTGTCTGGTAGTAAAGACCAAGGTCAGCCTTAGAAGAATATGAATTAAGCCAATTTCATCTTTGGTATGTCTTTTTCATCTATATTTTCTCTTACCATATTGTCCCTCTACTGCCATGTGCCAAATATTCAAAACTCCGTAATGAGCGGTTGTTGCCTCCCTCCCATGTCCATGCATCCCTCTTTATACACATACTTGTTGAAACATTGCTTTTACCCAGCTGTAAAATTGGAGAAGATGTGATACACAGATCCATTCTAAGATGGCAATACCTAACAAGACTTACCCCATCCAGAGAGAGCCTTGTTTTAACATTGAAATTGTGGCTCTAACAATTGAATTTCTTGATGGATTGAAAGAGAAAATATACCATAAATCTACTCATGTAGGTATATGTAAGTTGACTGTATACTTCACTTCTCTGAAAGTCAGACCTGGATAGGGCATGCTAGTGACATGAAGAGTATTTGTACAGCATACTTACATAAATGTTTGAAGATTGCTTATTTATGGTAACTAATTTATTGCAAATTATTTTGATAATCTTGTTGAAAGTGTTAATAATACTCATTGTATATAGAAGAGTAACGAGAGTTCTATTATAATATATATACATCTACAACTTGATATTTCTCAGGTTTTTGAAATGTGGGTTCTTGGTGATTTCTATGGCTATTTTATATTCTACAATATTCAACTGATCTTAAAAAAAGTCAGTTGCCCTCATTTGTCTCAACTATCATTTCAAGTTAGTCATTTTCCATTATGATACCAACCAAAATGTGGGTTTTTCTGCCCAATGCATTTTATTAACCAATTCCTGAGACACCAGGGTTTCAAAGAGAGAAATAATTTATTTGCTTGAACATTGCAAAAGTCAGTGGCCTAAGGACCTCAATATCTGCTTCCCTGAATGGCAGTAATCCAGATAGTTTGAATATCCAGGCTTAGCTGTTTATACTGATGAATTATTGGGGTGGGGCTGGCCCAAGTTCCTTCATTGATAAACATTAAGGGGATGAAAAGGATGGGAGTGGGTACAAAATGGGGGTGAGTCAATGGGTTATTACAATCACAAAACAATCATTATCAGAGATTAAGGCATCTGGGGATGGGGGTACAGAACTGGAGTCAGTTACAAGGTTTTTCTTACAGATTTCAACAGAGGAGGTGGAGTGGATACCATTTCAATTGAAATATACCTATGCTAGGGTAAGAAGCATCTGGAATGATCATCAAAACAGCATGTCTTAATTAAAAATGACCATATACAAAAGTAAGATCCATCTGGAATGATCATTACAATGACAGTTTTTTAGTTGGAAAATTTCCATATACAAATGGTGAAGTAGGTCTGGCCAGTTTAAATAATTTCAGATATTAGCTTTAGCTATTTTGTAATGTACTGGAAGTAAAAGGCAAGCATCTATATAATGATTCAGTAATCATAACTATTTGTTAATTCTTAACCCTTGATTGCAATTCCTCCCTCTCTGGTTTGTACATTTCCCTCAATCTTGAAGGATAATTTTGGGTTAAGACCAGTCTGATATATTTGTACTGAAAAAGGGGTGTTGATATTATAGGGTAGAGGAATGAACCCAGTTGTCTTTCTTGAGGAGATTGGTACCTCTAGGTTTCAAGGCTTATCTGGAATAATTGAGGCTTTCTGAAAAATAAACTTATTTGTATAAAGAAACAATAAATGTATAAAAGGAACAAAGTTATGTTACACTGGAGAAATAATTTTTGTAGTGTTTGTTTTTTTTTTAAGTTAGAGCCTGAAGTATTTCTTAGGGTGGCATTCTGCACGTTATCTGACTGAAACCTGCATAAGAGTAACCTCCAGAATGAGCTCCCAACTCCTTTTGAAATCTTGTAGCCGTTAAAACTTTATTTTGTTCTATATGTTTTCCCCCTTTTAGTCTAATTTCATGTTTCCAGAGAGGCCCTTCCCTGGGAGTTATCAAGGTCCACATTGCCAGGAAAATCTCTGAAGTCATGTTCCACATACAGGGAAAGGTAGTGAGCTTATTTGCAGAGTTTGACTTAAAGTGAGGCCACATCTGAACAACAGAGGAGGCTTTCAAATGATGATTCTTGGGCATTACTTATAGGTAGGCTTACCTTTGTCATTACAGAGATAAGTTTCATGAGCACAAGCCTCAAGACTGAAAGCTCAGCTTACTAGCACATTTCCTTTTATTAGGCAGGGTTCATATATTTCAGTTTATTTTCAAAGGTTTGTCTCGCAGAATCCTATATTTCAATAGGAAACCACTATTGCATGAGGAAAGGGTAGAAATTCCCCAGGTGAAGTTTAACATCTCTATGCATTTTACCCCGTCCCTTAAGGGACTTTGCAAATACGTTTCTATCTTATGCCCAAAAATGTGTTTATTCTTAGTATTTAGTTCATATTAATGAGACCACACAATATTTGTCCTTTTGTGTCTGGCTTTTTTCACTCAGCATAATTTCCTCAAGGTTCATCTATGTTATCATATGTTTCTCAATTTCATTTCTTCTTACAGCAGCACAGTATTCCATCATATGTATATACTACACTTTATTTATCCATTCATCAGTTGATGGACACTTGTGTTGTTTCCATCTATTGGCAATTGTGAATAATGCTGCTATGAACATCGGTGTACAAATGCCTGTTTGCATTCCTGTTTTCAGCTCCTCTGGATATATTACTGGTAGAGAGATTGCTGGATCATACAGCAATTCTATAGTTGGCTTCCTGAGGAATCACCAAACTGTCTTCCATGGAGGCTGCACCATTCTACATTCCCACAAACAGTGAAAGAGTGTTCCTATTTCTCCACATGCTCTCCAGCATGTTTTTGTTTCCTGATTTTTTTTTTTTTTAATAACTGCTGTCCTATGAGGTGTGAGATGATATCTCATCATAGTTTTGATTTGCTTTTCCATAATAGGTAGTGACAGTGAACATTTTTCTTCATTTGGTTTTTTTCTCCATTTTTATTTTCTCTAGGGAGAAATGTATAACTATTTTGCCCATTTTGAAATTGGATTTCTTACTCTTTTATTGTTGAGTTGTATGATATCTTTATATAGTATGGAAGTAAAATCATTATCAGATATGTGGTTTCCAAATATTTTATCCCATTGAATGGGCTGCCTTTTCACCTTCTTGACAAAGTCCTTTGAAGTTCAAAAGTGTGTGTTTGAGGAGGTACCAATCGTCGATTTTTTCTTTCATTGCTCATGCTTTCCCACCACCTACTACCAGGTTTTGAAGATGTTTCTCTACATTTTCTATTAGGAGCTTTATGGTTCTAACATTTATATTTATGTCTTTGATCCATTTTGAGTTAATTTTTTTATAAGGTGTGAGAATAGGGGTCATATTTCTTTCTTTGGATGTGGATATCCAGTTCTCCCATTTGTTCGATAGACTATTGTGAGCCAGTTTGGTGTCAAAATTCACTTTACCATAGATGTGAGGGGCTCTTTCAGAATCATCAATTTGGTTCCGTTGGTCTATATGTCTATCTTTATGCTAGTACCACGCTGTTTTTACCACTGTCGCTAGGTAATGTGGTTTAAAGTCCAGAGTGAGAGTCCTCTAACTTCGTTCTCCCTTTCTAAGAAGTTTCTGGTTACTCAGGACCACTTACCCTTCCTCATAATTTTGGCAACTGGGTTTTCCATTGCTTTAAAATGGATGTTGGAATTTTATGGGGATTGTATTGAATCTGTATATCAATTTGGGTAGAATTGACATCTTAATGTAAATAGTCTTCTAATCGATGAACATCATATGTTCTTCCATTTATTTAGGTCTTCATTGATTTCTTAAGCAATGCATTGTGGTTTTCTGAATATAAGTGCTTTACATCCTTGGTGAAGTTTATTCCTAAATATTTGATTCTTCTAGTCATTATTGTAAATGGAATTTATACTGACTTGCTCCAAAGATTGCTTATTACTAGTGTATAGAAACACTACAGATTTTTGCATATTATTCTTGTATCCTACCACTCTGCTGTATTAGCTTACTTGCTTTAGTAGCTTTATTTTAGATTTTTCAGGACTTTCAAGGTATAGAATCATATTGTCTGCAAACAGTGAATGTTCTTCTTCCTTCCAATTTTGACACATTTTATTTCTTTTTCTTGACAGATGGCTCTAACTAGAACTTCTAGCACTGTAATTAGCAACAGTGGTCACAGTGGGCATCCCTGTCTTTTTTTCTGATCTCAAAAGGAAAGTTTTCAGTTTTTCAATGTTCAAGACAATGTTAGCTATGGGTTTTTCACATATGCTCTTTATCATGTTGACAAAGTTTCCTTCAATTCCTATATTTTGCAATGTTTTTATTAAGAAAGGATGCTATATATTGTCAAATGACTCTACTGCAGCAATTGAGATGATCATGTGATTTTTCTTCTTTGAGTTTTTATTATGGTATAATTGATTTTCTTCTGTTGAGCCATCCCTGCATGCCTGGTATAAAACCCACTTGATCATGGTGAATAAATGTTGGATTTTATTAGCAGTTATATTTTGAGGATTTTTGCACCTGCATTCATTAGGGAAATGGGTCTGTAATTTTCATTTTAAAAATACCTTTATCTGGTTTTGGTATTAGGTTGATACAGACTTTAGAGAATGAGGTTGGTAGTGATCCTTTCTGCTCAGTCTTTTGAAGAGTTTGTGTAAGATTAGTATTAAATCTTCTTTGAATGCTTGGCAGAATTCACTTGTGAAACCATCTGGTCCTGGGCTTTTCATTTTCGGGTTTTGTTGATGACTGTTTCAGTCTCTTTACTTGTGATTGATTTGTTGAGGTCTTCTATTTCTTCTAAGGTCAGTGCAGGTTGTTCAAAAGTTCTTAGCAACTTTTCCATTAAATCTGCTTTGTGTAGTTTGTTGGCATAAAATTGTTCATAGTATCTTCTTATGTTCTATTTAATTCTTTGGCATCAGTAAGTAATGTCACCATGTTCATTTTTTATTTTATTTATTTACATTTCTCTCTTTTTTTCTTTGTTGGTCTAGCTATGAATTTGTCAATTTTGTTAATCTTCTCAAAGAACCAACTTTTGGTTTTGCTAATTCTCTCTATTGTTTTTTGTTGTTGTTGTCAATTTCATTTATTTCTGCTCTGATCTTTGTTGTTTCATTCCTTCTGCTTTCTTTAGGAATAGTTTTCTGTTCTTTTTCTGGTTCCTCCAGCAGTTTACTTAGCTCATCGACTTAAGCTGTTTCTTCTTTTTTAATGTAAGGATTGAGGGCAATAAATTTCCCTCTTGCCAGCACCTTTGCTGGATGTCATAGGTATATTGTGTTCTCATATTTTGATATATTGTGTTCTCATATTCATTAGTGGTGAGATATTTATTGATCTCTCTTGCAATTATTTTTTGACCTACTGATTAATAGTGTGTTGTTTAATATCCATATATATGTGAATTTTCTGTCCTCTGCTTATTTTTGATTTCCAGTTTCCATTATGATCAGAGAATGTGTTTGTATAATTTTGATCTTTTAAAATTTATTGAGTTAGATTTTATGACACAAAATATGGTCTATCCTGGAGAAGGATCCATGAACACTTGAGAAGAATGTAAATCCTATTGTTTTGGGGTGCAAAGTTCTGTATAGGTATATTAGGTTTAGTTCATTTATTATATTATTCAAGAGCTCTGTTTCTTATTGATCCTCTTCCCAGAGGTTCTATCCAATGATGAGATGGTGTATTGAAGTCCCCAGCTATTATTGTAGAGACAAAGGAATAATAATCCCTGTACAGCTTTCACACTGTTCACTGTAAGATACATAGTATTCACGAATAAACTTAAGCAGTGAGGAAAAACTATTTTCCCAATAATTTTTCTGAAACCTAAGATTCCCAATGGAATCAAGATAATCTCCCCACTATTACCTCCTTTATATAATGTTATGCCTATTAGAACACTAATATTTACACCCTAAGAGTGCATTACTTTCAACAATGACAGTGATTCTTTTTTTTTTTTTTTTCTTTTTTAAGGGAACCATTCTTTTATCTTATAGGCACGTTCATTAATTACTTAGAAAATGAATTAAGTTTACCAAAACTTTTAACATGTTCAACATCCCTTTGCATATGATTTAGAATAGAAAAGGTATTAGCAGGTGTATAGGTACAGCACTTAATACTAATCAATGCACTAATCAATGCACAAGTTCTTCTTTGAGCTGCAGTTAATTGATCTAAGCTTTAAAAAACCCAAAAACTTAACCATGGTAAATATAACATGGATGTCTGCAAGTGTTAAATGTCTGAAATAGGAAGTTGTCTTTGTTTGCCAAAGGACTGCTAATGCAAAGTACCAGAAATGCATTGGTTTATTTTTAACAAATCAATTTTATTGATACATATTAATAAAACATACCCATCCAAAGTGTACAATCAATATTATTCATTATAATCACATAATTGTGCATTTGTCATGCCAATAATTTTTAGAACATTTTCATTATTCCTGTAATTATAATATTAAAAAACAAATTGGTGGCAAGGCTCCAGGATGTGTAAGTTCATTGAGGGTGGTGGGCCACACTGTGGGAGATGTTTGTGTGGGATGTGGTGGGAGGTGTGGGAGGTGGGCAACATGGGAATCCCAGTGGGTTCCGTGTAATATTTTGGGTAATCTAAGCACCTCTTAAAATATATGTATATATATATATATATATATATAAATAACATTTTTGTAAGCAAATACACATATATGCATATATATTTATATATCATTTTGCAAATGTTTGTATGTATTGTGAGAATTTTGATTTTTACCCATAATAAAAAAAAAAAAATTAAAAAAAAAAAAAAAAAAAACGGCCAATCAAACAAAGAAAATTCATCCTCTCTCAGTATCTCTATGCTTTTCCTGCCATACATGGTTGCTATTGTTTCCTTCTTTCTAGTTTCTTTGTATTTATATTTTGTAAAAGCAGTCTTATATATAAAATATTACACGTATTCATATTTTACATGAAGTTTCATTGTTATACATTCTCAAGTTAAATTATTTAGCTTTTCTTCTGGTAATATAAAAGTCCTTCTGCTTCCCCTTCCAACCACTGTCTTACCCATATAATAGCTCTGCTAGTCACAAACACCATGATGTGCTCTCACCATTTCCATTCATTTCTAAAGATTTAGAAAAACCTTTAACAAATTCTGCACAGATTAATCATCAGCTTTCCATTCTCAACACTCACTCTATTTTCTGGTGACCTATATTCTAATTATTAATTCTATGAATTTACATAGTATATTTAGTTCATAATAGCACAGTCATACAGTATTTGTCCTTTTGTGTCTCACTTGCTTCACTCAACATAATGCCCTCCAGGATCACCCATTGTTGTTATGTTTCACAACTTCATTTTTTACCACTGCATAATCTTCCATCATGTGTATACACAATAATTTGTTTAGCCATTCATCAGTTGATGGACACCTGGGTAGTTTCCAACTTTTGGCAATCGTGAATAATGCCACTATGAACATCAGTGTGCACATTTTTCTTCATGTGTCTGCTCTCAGTTCTTCTAGGTATATACCTAGTATTGCAAGTCTACATTCATCTTACTTAGGGACTGCCAAACAGTCCTACACAGTTGTAGTATTCAACATTCCCGCCAACTGTGAATAAGTGTTCCTATCTCTCCACATCCTCTCCAACATTTACAGTTTTCTGACTTTTTAATAATGTCCAGTCTAATAGGTGTGAAAGAATCTCATTGTAGTTTTCATTTGCATTTCTCTAATCACTAGTGATGTTGAACATTTTTCTTGTTTCTTTATCATTTGTATTTCTTCTTTGGACAATTGTTTTTTCAAGTCTTTTCCCATTTTTTAATGAGATACTTTGTCTTTTTATTGCTGAGTTGTATGCTCTCTTTATATGTCACAGATATTAAACTCTTATCAGATATATGATTGCCAAATATTTTCTCCTATTGAGTAGGCTGCCTTTTAACCATTTTGACAAAGTCGTTTTAGGTGCAAAGTGTTTAATATTGAGGAAGTCCCATTTATCTATTTTTCCTTTGTTGCTCATGCTTTGGGGGTAAGGTTTAAGAAACTACTGCAAACTGCAAGATCTTAAATATGTTTTCCTACATTTTTTTCTAGGAGTTTTATGGTTGTCGCTTTTATATTTAGGTCCTTGATCCAATTTTGAGTTAATTTTTGTGTAAACTGAAGGTCTGTTTCTGTGTTCTTGATGTGGTTCCATTTGTCTATCTGTATTTATGCCAGTACCGTACTCTTTACTACTGTAGCTAAGTAATATGCTTTTAAAGTGAGGAACTTAGAGTTCTCCAACTTCTTTCTTCTTTTTAAAGAAATTTTGACTATTTGGAGCCCCTACCCTTCCAAATAAATTTGATTATTGGCTTTTCTATTTCTATAATAAATGTTGAAATTTTTGTTGAGATTGCATTGAATCTGTAAATCAGTTTGGGTAGAATTGACATCTCAATGATATTTAGTCTTCCAATTCATGAACATGGAATATCCTTCCCTTTCTTTAATTCGTCTTTGGTTTCTGTTAAAACTGTTTCGTAGTTTTATGAATATAGGTCATTTATGTCCTTGGGTAAGTTTACTTCCAAATATTTAACTGTTTTAGTCGCTAGTATAAGTAGAATATTTTTCTGATTTTCTCCTCAGATTGCACATGAGTAGTGTATAGAAATGCTCTTGATTTTTACATATTAATCTTTGCTGAACTCATCTATTCTAGTTGCTTTGTTGCGGATTTTTAAGGATTTTCAAGATATAGGACCATTTCATCAACAAATAGTAAAAGTTCTTCTTCCTTTCCTATTTGGGTACCTTTTACTTCTTTATCTAGCCCAGTTGCTCTGTCTAGAACATCTAGTACAATACTGAACAACATTGGTGAAAGTGGTCATCCTTGTTTCATCCCTGATCTCAGGGGGGAAATTTCATTCATTTACCCTTGAGTACAATGCAAGTTGCAGGTTTTTCACATATTCACTTTACCGTATTGAGAAAGCTTCCTTCTATTCCTATCTTTTGGAGTGTTTTTATCAAGAAAAGGGTCTGTATTTTGTCAAATAACTTTCTGCATCAATCAAGAAGATCATGTAATTTTTCTTCTTCAATTTATCAATGTGTTTAATTACACTAATTGATATTCTTGTGTTGAACCACGCTTGCATTCCTGGGGTAAAAAAAAAAAACAAAAACCACCCAATCATGGTGTATAATTCTACTAATGTGCTTTTGGATTAGGTTTGCAAGTATTTTGTTGAGGGTTTTTGGCATCTATATTCATTAGAGATATTGGTCTGTTTCTTTTTTCATAGTATTTTTATCTGGGTTTCTTATTAGGGTGATATTGGCTTCATAGAATAAGTTTGGTAGCATTCTTTCCTGTTCAATATTTTGAAAGAGCTTGAGAAAGATTGGTATTAGATCGTCATTGAATAATTGCTTCACCTGTGAAGCCATGTGGTCCTGGGCTTTTCATCTTTGGGAAATTTTTGATGACTGTTTCAATCTATTCACTTGTGATTAGTTTGTTGAAGTCTTCTATATCTTTTAGGGTCAGTGTGGGTGGTTCGTGTGTTTCTAGGAATTTGTCATGTCATCTACATTGTCTAACTTTTTGGCATACAGTTTTTCATAGTATCCTCTTATGATCCCTCTTGTTTCTGCAGAGTCAGTAGTAATGCCCCCATCTCATTTTTGATTTATTTATTTTCATTTTCTCTCTTTTTTGTCCTTGTCAATCTAGCTAAGGGTTTGTGAATTTTGTTGATTTTCTCAAATAAGCAACTTTTGGTTTTGTGATTCTTGCTACAGTTTTTTTTTTTTTTCTTCTCAATTTTATTTATTTCTGCTCTCATTGTTAGTATTTCTTTCCTTCGGCTTGGTTTGGGATTAATTTGCTGTTCTTTCTTTAGTTCCACCTGGTGTGAAGTAAGGTCACAATTTTAGCTCTTTCTTATTTTTAAATGTAAGAATTGAGGACTATAAATTTCCCTAACAGCGCAGCCTCTGCTGTGTCCCATAGGTTTTGATATGCTGTATTCTCATTTTCATTCGTCTGAAGATATTTGCTGAATTCTCCTGCAGTTTCTTCCTTGACCCACTGATTATTTAATTGTGTGTTGTTCAATCTCCAAATATTTATGACTTCTCCATTTTCCATCTATTATTGATTTCCAGCTCATTCCAGTATAGTCAGAGAATGTGTTTTGTATAGTTTCAATCTTTTTAAATTTATTGAGACTTCTTTTGTAACCAAATATATACTCAATCTTGGAGAAGGAACAGTGAGCAATTGAAAAGAATGTACACCTTCTGTTTGCAGGGTGGGCAATGTTCTAAAGATGTCTATTTGGTCTAGTTTATTTATCATATTATTCAAGCTCTTTGTTTCTTTATTTATCCTCTGTCCAGACATTCTATCCAATACTGAGAGTAGTGCATTGACCACTCCAATCATTATTGTAAAGACATCTATTTCTCCATTCAGTTTTGCGAGTGTGTGCCTCAAGTATCTTGGGCTACTCATGTTAAGTGCATAAATATTTAGTATAGTTATTTTTTCTTGGTGAATTGCCCTTTTTATTAATATATAATGACCTTCTTCATCCCTTATAAAAGTTTTGCATTTAAAATCTACTTTGTTTGCTATTGGTATTGCAACTCCACTCTGGTTACTATTTGTCTGTAATGGCTTTGTACTCACCCTCAATTCTGAAGGACAGCTTTCCCGGATACACAATTCTTGGGTGGCAGTTTTTGTCTTTCAGTACCTTAAATACATTAAACCACTTCCTTCTTGCCTCCATGGTTTTTGATGAGAAGTCAGCACTTAATCTTTTCGAGATTCTCCTCTACGTTGCTTTGATTCTCTCTTTTCTTCCTGCTTTCAGAATCCTCTCCTTATTTCTGTTATTGTCATTCTGAATAGTAGTTGTCTTATGGTAGATCTGTTAGGATTTATTCTCTTTGGGGTTTGTTGTTTTCTTTGGTATTGATATTTATGTCTTCCATGAAGGTTGGGAAGTTTTTGGTCATTATTTCCTCGAATATTCTTTCTACCCCTTTTCCATTCTCTTTTCCTTCTGGGACACCAATAATGCACATTTTTGTGCGTTTTACATTGTCATTCAATTCCCTGAGACCCTGCTCCAGTTTTTCCATTCTCTTCACTCTCTGTACACCTGTCTGTCTTTGAAATCACTAATTCTGTCTTTGGACAATTCAAACCTGCTTTTATGTGCCTTTAATGTATTTTTATTCTCATCCATCTTGACTTTCATTCCCATAAGTTATGTTGCTTTTCTTTACAGGCTTTCAAATTGTTCTTTAAGTTCACCCAGTGTTTTCTTAATATCCTTTTTCTCTTTAGTCATATTTTCTTTCAATTCTTTAATTTGATTTAGTAGAGTTATATTATTATAAGTGATCAATTTTATTAAATTGTGTATCTCTTAGGGTATTTGGTTTGTTCCTTTTGCTGGGCCATCTCTTTCTGTTTCCTAATATGGTTTGTAGTATTTTTAGTCATATCTAGGCATCTGAATATGTTGGTGAATTTAATCTGATGGCCAATGTCTTTCTCCTGGATATTGTTTTTATTTTCACAAATCTTCTTTGATATTTGCTTTCACTTATTCTAAGTCTTTAAATTTGCCCAACTTAAGTTATCTAAACTGGGCCAGGGACTCACTAGTGTCACATAGATATTCTCCCAGGGGTAGGCTACAGAGAAAACCGAGAACAGTTTTTTTCCATTCAATTTCCATACTGCCCAGCAAATAGCTCTTATAGGCGCACCTTTCCACTGGGATATTTCAATCTACGTTTTCTTGTGTTTGGGTATGGCATGAGCCAAGATTCAAGGCAGGCTTTTCTGGCCAAATTCACTGAAGAAAAGCCCCCAGGACTCCCTCTCCCTTTTCCTATATAAAGCTGTCAGGGAGGAAGATATCTGTTCGCTCTCTGTCAAGTTCAGTGAGGCAGGGATTTTACTCCATCTTAATATCGTGAGGGTAGATGAGAGGAGCCCTTCCCAGTTGCCTTGTGCATTTGTTAGCTCACGTTTATTGTTTTGGGTTCTTTGTCTCTCTCTCCCTCACCCTCTTGGGAGTTGTGAAGCACTGTCCTGACTGCTGACCCCCAAAGCAGGTCACTAGGACACCTTTCGGCTCTTTCTCTGTTGTTTTTGTGTAATTTAGGCCCTCCCTCCCTAATTCATTACCATCTTCCCACAATTCCTTGTTTGCTTCTATAATGGGAACTTTATTATGGTAAAAACTTACAGTTCTGAGGCCATGAAATGTCCAAATCAAGGCACCATCAGCAATGTTTACTTACAAAAGCCAGCTAATGTAGCTTCTGGGATCCTGTCACATTGCAATCATAGCCTCCGATCTCTGCTGAGGTCTCTGCCTTCCTCTCCAGAATCTACCATCTTCTAGAATTCAGCAGTAGGCAAACAAGCATAGTGCTTGCCTCTTTCTGCACCTCCTCTCTTAGTCTCTTGAGGTTGCCTTGCCTTTGTGCAACTCCAGGCTAATATAGATTGCTCACTCTCATATAGCCAGATGAAAATCGTAGCTACCTTTTACTGTGTGTTTTTCTCTCTGTGTCTCCATTTATATCAGACCCAGCAAGAAAACACAAACTCAACCCAAGTCATGCCTCATTTATGTAGTCTAATCAAAAGGGCCCCACATCCACAGGAATGGATTAGTTCAAAATCATAATCTTTTTCTTTTTGAGATTCATAAAAGAACTTCAAATAGTCAGCAAAGTTAATAATGCACTAATATTATTTTATAATAATAGTTCTCTTAGTAGTAAACTTAAGGCTACACATTTATAATAGTGCTATGGAATAAATCCTGTGATTATGAATAATAGATTATGACAAGCTAGTTTCAAAAACAGCAAAACCTCAAAATCTTTATAAAAGTTCTGATCAGAATAACGTGTGACTTTAATAATAAAATATTGTCCAAATAATATCACTTTAAAATCTTACACACTTTCCACAAGTATTATGAGTGTTCAGTTTTGTAGTATATATTTTCATTGTGAATTAAAATATAGACATATTGAAAATGTTAATTTTCATTAGCATATCACTTTTTAAAATGTTAAAGTAGAAATATGTTGCAACACCTTGAAATTAGGGTTATCCTTAAGGATGTTATTAGAATATTGGAAAGTTGGAAAAGTATGTTTAAACAGGTTTCTATTTAACAAAGTAATAAATAAAATATTAAAATAGAAAGAAAAAGATAACCTCCAAAGTAACAACACTTTTGTTTTGTTTTTTTTTTTAAACCATTAAGTGCATGGAAGTTCAATGTGAAATATAAGGGGTTATTCAGATAAGGCACAGACTCTCTGTCTTTTATATATTGATTATTTCCAAAACTTTTCATATAATTCTACTCAAAACTGTGCAATAATTTAAGAAAACTGTGTTACTTTAACAGAGAGGAAATCGACTTTAGTTTTGCATCAGTACTCCATTTGACAGACAAGTTCATCATATCCTAGTTAGCATTGAGAAGAGCTGATTAAGGTGACATCTGGCAGGTTTCTCTGAAATGAGGTTACTTGTTGTTATCTATATCAACTCATAGATTTCTACTTAATAATGGCTTCCTGGAATCAACCATTTACATTGAAATCCTTCAGTCCAGAAAAAGTTTCAACAAACTTCTTACAACCTGTAACTTCTTAGACCAATTACTTTACCTAAGACAAAATTTCACCTTTATATAAGCTTATTAAATTATAGTCAGCAACAAACAAAATTTACTTCTCAAAACCTCTAGAACTTTAATATCCATTCCTGTCTTGTCTTATATATTCCTACTTTTCATTCCATGAAAACCAGCCATTTTATCCAAAATCACACTACTTTAAACAATTTTATCAGCATTGAATAAAACACTACCACCAACCTTCTACAACTTTCCATAATATTCCAAAATTATTAACAACCTCAAAATCATACTATCAGGCTCTGGAAAATATATTATAATTGTTTAATTTGTTTCAATTATGTTTTAGAAAAATCTTTCAATAGTTTTCAAGGACTTTTTCTTCACTTATCAAAATTTGGCAATTGGATTATAAATTGCTCTCATCTTAAGACTGTAAAAATTTTTTAATTGGGGTATTTCTGGAAAAACTGTGCAAAACAAGGTGTATTCTCTAACATTCCTTCTTTCCCCATGATTCTTAATTTCCAGGCCTAGCTGAAAGAATTCTAAACTAAGTTATCTCCCTTGTCTTTCTGTACCCAACCCTTCTCCCATAGTTTCCCCAACAGTTTACTTTTCCTACAAGGTTAAAGAGATTTCTTTATTTGATGGCTTTGGTTGTGGCCTAAATTCAGTCAAGATTTTGGTGATGACCCTAGGGATAGACAATAAAAGAATTCAAGAAAACCTTTTTAGTTTTAGTTCTTCAAATAGTTTCTCTATTCCGATGTCAATATGACTTTCATTACCTGTCTTGTAAAATTAATTTGCCAAGGTCTGAGTATTTTAGCTTTTAAGTTTTCTAATTTGGGAATCCTGGAGTACTCATTTATGTATATAAAAGTGCTTATTTAATCTTTAGCAATTTGAATAGAATTTTCATTTGTTAATTTGATATTACTATCAGAGGTATGAAAATATACATTGAACAGACAGAAACAAATAGAAAGTCAGACATACAAAACAGGAACATAAAACTCACTGATTTGACTCAGAATTCTTACTCTTTTTGGTATAGTTTATTTCTGGATTGTCCATCATTCCAGGCCTCTAGTTTTTATAGCTTTTAAGATCGCCTATGCAATAGGGATGACTTGCTTATTTTTCTTTGCTGAAAGCAGTGTTGCTTGCAATATTCAAGCTTGTTCTTGGAAACATTTTTATATATGAAAATAGAAAAATTTTCTGAGCATTATGTGGTTAACAGGTTTTTAGCAACAGAGGTACATCCAAGAGGCTATGCTTTATATTTGTTTTTATTTATTTATTTTAAAGAAACTTTAGATTACATAAATGTTTCATAAACAGTATAGGGGATTCTTTCATGCCCCACTCCCTCCCCCTCCCACACTTTCTCACATTAACAACATCCCACATCAGTGTGGTACATTTGTTACAATTAATGAACACATATTGGAGCACTGCCACTAAGTGTGGATTATAGGTTATGTTATAGTTTATACTCACTCCCGCACAATTTTGTAAGTTATGACAAGATATATAATGGCCTGTATCTGTTATTGCAATGTCATTCAGGACAATTCCCAAGTTTCCATAATGCCCCCATATTGCACCTATTTTTCCCTCTCCCTCCCCTCAGAACTTCCGGTGGCCATTGCCTCCATATCAATGATAAAAGTTTTCCATTGTTACAATCACAATAAGTCTATAGTAGAATAACCTTAAGTCTACTGTAGTCCATCATTCATTCCCAAGTCCTGAGGATTCTGGGATGGTGAATCCTCTAATTGAGAGGGAGCTTACATCTCATGGGGCAGATGGATGGGGGAACTACCTTGCTTGCAGTTGTAGACTCTCTGTTCCTTGGGATGGTCTTTGTCCATCATTATCTCCTTGTTAGTTGTCCTAGGAGAACCCAAAGATCTGGAGAGCAGGTTTTTCAACTCTGTTCAGATTCAGGGCCCAACTGGCATATGGAAAGCCCAAATATTTGAGTCTCTTAGACATAAACCTATCAACTCTAGTAATAGCTATAGGTTCAAATAGAAGGTTAAAAGAGACATGCATAGGGAAACCACAACTGAGTCCAACTCTGTCACACTGGGGAGCATAAATTCCAAAGTAGAGCCCACTGGCAGGATGCCAAAATCCTGAGCTGTCAGCCTTGCCTATAGTGTCTGGATGTCTCCAGAGCCCTCAGGAGCCCCCACAATTTGAGGCATATATTTGGTTTTAATTCAGTAATAAAGCCTTCCTCCTGCCCAGCCTTTCATACCAGGTCTCTGTTGGCTTTCATACAGCTGCTCTTGGGGTCTTTCCACGGGGGTGCTTAAGAATTTCTCCCATCCCTCTAGGGGTGGACACAGGGGTCTAACCTTTTTTCTCTAATCTAGCCTGTCCTCAGGACTATTTGGCTTCTATTTAAGATTCTTGACTAGGGCTGCTTAATTTGCTTTAACATATACTGAATTGCCAAAATTTTCTCTTTATTTATATAAATATATATATAATTCCTGCTCTTCTTCTTCAATTACCATTCTTATCTCCTGTTGGCAATGTATTCCACAAGATGTAATAACAGCCCAATTACAGGTTGGAGCAATTAAGCTTTCTATTTTCTTTGGTTCTTCTCTATAAAGTGGGGTATTATTTTCCCAGTTATAATTTTGATATGGGGAACAGGGTATACACATACACAAAAAATTTTGAGCCTACCTATTTGTCCATCCCCACAGGCATTTGCTGGAGGGGTAGAAATTTTGCCAACTCAGCTGCTGATTCCGAAGAACAGCCCTGGCTGAATTGAGTCTCAGGTTTTTCGATCTCTTGTAAAGGGGAATACACCGGAGGAATTAATAAAGGCTCCATTAGATCTTCCAGACTTGAATCAGGGTGTACATTTTTTCTTTTCTCAACTAGATTTTACAGGTAAAATTTTACCTTTCTTCTTTAACATTGACTTTTGGGAGAGACAAAATAAAGGATTGAGGTTGAATATACATCATCTCTCCTTATTTCTCCTTTCTATTACAGAATACATTTCATTGAAATACAATATTCTTTTCTATAGAACCATAGCCCAGCCAATGTTTTTCCTGATTCTAAATCATATTCATGCCAGACTTTGCTTACAGAAATAATAAACCATTTCTTGCCTTTTCATAGGTGTGGCTAAGATTTTCCAGTTTTTCAAAATACAGCCTAAAGGGCTACATTTAAGAATGCTAGTAGAACTAGAATTTCCCATTTTAAAGGATTTCATTAACCCGTAACGAATTAGGAACACTTGAGCATTAACAAATCTTGTAATACACCATTTTAGCCATTTAAGCAGACACTTAACACTTACTATACCTAAGTGACACACCATTTAACGAACAGACACTTAACACTTACTATATTTCATTAAATACAAATTGATTGTTGCGTTACTTATTTTTCAGGAGTATACTCAACAAAAAGACTCAAGGTGGGGACTTGAACCCCAAACAGAATGATACCCAGAAAACCAAGAGAAGGTGGAGAGGTCAAAGCAAGGGGAATTGTTCTGGAAGCAAGACCCAGGGCCTAGAAACCCAAGTCCAAGTTCACTTGATCCCCCATACTAACTTCATGATCTTCTTCTACCTTGGTGACCCACTCACCCAGTCAGATGTCTGGTCCTGGGTCTGCAACCATTTCTCTCTTTGAAGCTTTAAAGCTCTGTAGGGCCTTGAATACCAGCGAGGTAGGAAAAAACCACGAGGGTCTGGTGAATGCAAAAAGCTCGATTACTGTGCTCATCTCTCTTGCTGGGGCTCCAGGAGCTCAAGCAGTCAAACTCCTTATTCTTCAGGGACCCCTTTGTCCTTGGACCTCTCTGGGTCACTAGTTGATACCGAGAAAATTGTAGATTTTTCTGCCCGATGCAATTCAATTGCATCAAGCAGAAATAATTCCTGAGACACCAGCCTTTCAAAGAGAGAATGTATTTGTTTGCACCTTGCAAAGATCAGTGATTAAAGGGCCCTAAAATCTTCCTCCCAGAACTGCAGTAATCCTGATAGTTTTATAATACCCAGGCTTAGCAGTTGATCCTAATGAGTAATTGGGGTGATGGTGGCTCAGTTTCCTTCATTAATAAACATTTAAGAGCTAAACAGGATGGGGGGTGGGTATAAAACTGTAGTGAGTCATAAGGTTAGTACAATCACAAGACAATCATTTTCAAAGATGAAGGCATCTGGGGATGCAAGAGTCAGTTACAAGGTTTTTCTTACGGATTTCAAACAGGGGAGGGGGCAGTGGTTACCAAATCAATTGAAATGTTCATATGTATGAGTAAGATCCATCTGGAATAATCATCATAATAACAGGTCTTGGTTAGAAATGACTGTATACAAAGGTTGAAGTCAGTCTAGCCAGTTTCAGTAATTTGAGATATTAACTTTTAGCTATTTTATAATATACTAGAAGTAAAAAAGCATCTATATAATGATTCAGCAATCATAATTATTTGTTAATTCTTTTTTTTTTTTTTTTTTTTTTTTTTTTGAGGTACCAGGGGCCGGGGATTGAACCCGGGACCTCAGTTGGGAAAACCGGTGCTCAACCACTGAGTAACATAGG
>JAKSZT010054500.1:739921-1001325 GCA_026826555.1 Tolypeutes matacus | reverse complement strand
TTTTTTTTTTTTTTTTTTTTTTTACCGGGAGGTCCCGGGGATCGAACCCAGGTCCCCCCATATGGGAGATGGATGCCCAACCAGTTGAGCTACATCCGACCCCTGTCTGTTAATTCTTAACTCTTGGTTACACTTAAGCCCTACTTATATCATAGTCAAGATAATTAAGGTAATGTATTAAATGTCTCCTGTGAAAAATGATCATTTGGACCCCTGACCTCCTCCTGAACTGGATAAGATTTGTAATATCAGTAACAGTTATTTTTCTGCAAAACCATATGAGCATTTCGTGTTTCTATACAATGAAGAAATACTGTACACATTTGGTCACTACAGTGTCAAGACAAGATTTTGCTTTATTTCATTATTCACACCTATAATAAAAATTCAAGAATTTTTATATTTTATCTTTTTATCTGTCTTTTATTTGTGTAGATATTCATACAAGGGTTTGTGTTGCTACAAATAAATAAAATTTCAGTTAACAGAAAATGTTTTTCAATAGGTGTTCGCTGCTCTGATGTGTAACTAAGTATCTATTGCAGAATTCTGCAGGTTACTTAATTATTTTAATTAAAATATAAATAGAGCACAATAAAAATCAAATATTACCTGCATTAATAGACAGTCTATTATTTTCCTTTGCAGTTTATTATAGTTTATTTTTAATTAACAAAAATTTCTTCAATGTTATGAAATAATTATCTTTTTAAATCCAAACTCTTCATATGGTTAAAATAATAATATTTAATCAAAAGCTCATGGAAGGTGCTCTGAATTGAATGTGATTATCAGAATATACTGGGTCCTATGCAGAGTGTATGCATTTTATATCACCTACAGGAACTAACGTGGTGTCTTGCTTATAGTATATATTCAGTAATATACTTAATCATTTAATGATTATTAATTATTTATAAAGTAGTAATGATGAAACAATAGAACCTCTAGAGACAGGCACACAATCAGGCATGCTTTATAAGTAATGCACATAATTCAACATAGGAAAACCTTAACATTTATAAGAAAATTTTACATCCTGCATATTTTTTAGTTTTATTAATAATCCAAAAATTTAAGTGGCCCTTTATAATAATTGGTTAAACTTCAAAGGCAAGGGATTAACTATGGAATTAACAAAGTACTTAAAAATGTTTACCATATTTAATAATCTAATTGAGCCAACTGATAGCTTGAAAGACTACAAACCATGCATATTTTTCACTGAGTAGCCTGCTTCAAATTCCAAGCAGGCTGGCAACATAGCTTAGAATAAATAAACACTAAGATATTTGAGCTTTCACAAAATTAATGCTAGTTATTTATTTTGGAAAGACAATTAACAAAACAGTTTCAAATTAGTGTTATATGCCCATTCATACTAGATGGTAATAGTAAAATAATAGTGTGTGTGTGTATATATATATATATATATGTTTCCTATTTTTAACATATCCATTTCAAAAATATTTTGAACTTTTAAATTATACATTTTCAAAATATGCCTCCTTAAATATAAAATGTAGGTAGAACTTGTATAACTTACAAAAATATGAATACATGTCTTATAAGAGGAGTCCATGAGCTCAGAATTTATAACATAAAAAATGTTGATTTTTATTTAACTATTTAAAATATTTATTAGTCTTAACTTCAATACATAATGCACTAATAAAAATAGCACATATATTTAAAATAAAATATGGACATTTTAGTGGCATGGAACCTTCTACATAAGTTATATGAAGTGAATATTTTCATATTAAATAATGTTTCCATTTCATTTTACTCTCATTTCAAAATTATTCCCCCCACACCAAAATTAAATATATGGCCAAACTAGCAATATATTGCATGCATAAAGTTCTCAGCAATCACTTTATGAAATATTCTCTCTTTGTGTATATAGGTGTCCATTTAGTTCTTTCAAACAATTATTGAGGGAGATTAATAAACTGGAAACAGAAACCATATTTTGTGGTATATTCATTAAAAGAATAAATCAATTAAAACCTACATATAATTAACCATTACCATCCATTGAATATTTTCATTGATTTAATAGGGCTTTGATTATGCAAGAAAGTATTTTCATTGCTTTGTAAGTTTCTTAACACCACAGAAAACAGGAGCACTGTCATTTGGATAGTTTCATTATGCAAGAAACTGTGAGTTATCCTGGAACTTCTTCCTTTTCCTTATCCCCCATAACCAAATTTATCACTAATTCTTGTCAATTTTAGACCCTATATATCTTCATTCTTTTTCTACTGTCATTTACACCAGTTTGGTTTACCATCATCTCTTGTCATAATACTAGAATACACTTCTAACTTAATCCCCCAATTACATATTTGCACTCCTAAATCAACTCTTCCAATTCTTATTGTTCTTAGGATAAAAATCAAAATATTTTTCATGGTGGGGAGTAGATGTAGCTCAAGTGATTGAGCATCTGCTTCCCATGTATGAGGTCCCATGTGCGATCCCTTGTACCTCCTAAAGAAAAAAAAATCAGTTTATAAGAAACAACTTCACCTGTCCCCTTGTCCACCTCTTCAACATCTTATTAGATCTTTTCCCCTCATTACCCTCATGAATGCTTCAGCTCCACTGATCTGATTTCAGTTCTTTGAACATCTCTGGCTATGGGGACTTGCCATAAATTTTTCCTTCTGTTGTGAAAGCTTTCTTTCATTCGACACCTTTCCCCAAACTCATATCACAAGTTAACTTCTATTAAGCTTTCAAAGGACATCTTAAAAGACTAGGAAGTCTTCCTGCTCACCCCATCCCCCAAGACTATGTCAAGTTCCTCTGTTGCGTAGTCTAATAAATAACACCATGTAACTTTTCTTTCATAGTACTTATCAAGGTTTATAATTGTGCATTTATTTTTGTATTTAGTTGAGGATTGCTATCTTCTCCAATAGATGTAAACTCCATGAGATCAGGGTCAGTGTTTGCTTTTGCTCAATATTTTATTCTTAGTACCTAGCACAGTGCCTAGCATTTGCCAATGACTCAGTAAATATTTGTGGACCGAATGGCTAAATGATCAAAGAGTTATTATCTATTAAAAAGTAATCTGTGTAACTTTTTTGGATGTTTAGTCTGTGACTGTTCAAAGGCAGAGGATATTTTTCCTCTTTTTCCCCAGTAGCAGCAGTAAATATGGCAGCCTGGTGAAAAACAGGGTTGCAGGTGTGAGCTATCAATTTAAAACTGTGACAGCAGTAAAACTATCACCATACCTTTAAATGTAACTGCAATACAAACAGCCAACATTTATAAATAAATAGTACCACGTTTGAATTGTTGTGCAGTCGGGATTTTGAATAGGTCTCTCTTCCACTGTTTCTTGCACCAAGAGTTTCACATTCACTTTGTAAAACATAGGAAAATAAAATCATATCACTGTTATGCTTTATTAAATAACAAATTCAAATTTGTGACAAATGAATTATAAGATAATCTGTAAAGTATTATGGTTTGTTGCTAATGGGGCTTATATTTCATGCTAAAAATAGACTACAATGAGATTATAAATAGAAAGATAATTGAAATGTGATGTTAGCTAATGAATACTTGCTAAGTTATATAATTTTTAGTCCATAATTCCTTCTAGCTAACTAAACTTTCTTATTTCTGCTTTAATATCACATTATTCTTTATTTTCATCCCACTGAACTGTTCTTTGCTATTTTGCAGTGACACAAATTTTGTCTTAAATTACATATATCTTCCATAACTCATACCTTTTATTATTATGTTCATGTTTCTATTTTTCCAGCTGTTTAAATATTGGCAAACAGTTTTAAGACATCATGATGAGTACTAAAACAGTGCTTCACAGATATTATTGTGGATAGACTCACCTGAGGATCCTGGTAAAATGCAGATTCTGATTCAGTAGATCTGAGAAAGGGCCTGAGATTCTGCATTTCTAACATGCTCCCAGGGGATGTTGATGCTGCTTGTCCCTTCCCTTCAAGTATACTTATTACTAGGTCAGGGGTTAGCAAATTTTGTATTTAAAGGGACAGATAATACTTTTTTTTGTTTTGTGGACCGTACAGACTCTGTCTCAACTACTCAGCTCTGCCAGTATAGCATGAAGGCAGCCATAGACAACATGTGAATGAATGAGCATGACTGGTTTCCAATAAAACTTTATGAACACTGAAATTTGGAATTCATACAATTTTGGCATATCATGTTATATTATTTATATTTTGACTTTTCTCATGCATGTAAAAATATAATCACCATTATTAGTTTGCTTGCCAAACAAAGACAGTCCATAGTTTGTTGACCAGTCTGCTACAGCACATGGTACCTATGCCTAACTTTGCCAGAGGCAGGACATGAGGGGTAGGATAAGCTCATAGAAAAGATTACAGTTGAGCTAGGACTTGAAGAAGTAATACTTCTGGACAGACATGTGAGAGGACGTGAAAGGCAGAGATATCAAGGCAAGCACCAGTTCTCTGAACTGAAAACATCCAACTGTAGTGTAAGAAAAAACAAGCCCTTTCAGAACCAATGAGAAAGCTCAATAAAATGGGGATTCGTTATATGCATATTTTAATAGTTTCAAACTTTTAATGAATAGTGTCAGGTGAGCATGCTAAATAAGAAGTGAGGATACTATTAAGTTCTACATTTTAGAATTTCAAGAAAGATCTGGTCTCTTGGGAGGGAGAAAGATAATTAAAATAATTGAGAAAACCAGGCAAAACTACATTTGTAGGGTCAGCACTCTTCTGAAAATGACTGCAAACTGCCCTTAAATGAAAGCTTTATAAAGGCATTTATATAAATGATCATTGTTTGTGAATTCCTTGA
This sequence comes from Tolypeutes matacus, assembly GCA_026826555.1. NCBI lineage: Eukaryota > Metazoa > Chordata > Mammalia > Cingulata > Chlamyphoridae > Tolypeutes > Tolypeutes matacus. The sequence goes on along the minus strand of JAKSZT010054500.1, from coordinate 996,477 downwards.
TAAAAAGTAAAATGAGTACCATATAACCAGGCAGAGCAATCCAGGTTAAACCATTTGTCCATTTTTACAAAACACAAAGCAGATTAGAAAGGTAAGCTAAGAATTTAGGCTCAAAGATTTAAAAAATATTCTCTACAAATGCTTCAGCACCTGACTAACTTTGTTGATGAGTTACAGATTAGACATACCTGTTGAGAGGTAAACTGAGCATAAATGCCTCTTGGAAGATGTTCCTATTATTTCTCTGGAGGAGGTAGGGGAGGGAGTTGGTGGAATATTTTTTTTAAAAAACGTCAGTGATGAAGATTATAAAAGATGGAATATCAAGTACAAAATTAACACAATCTCAATACTTTCTGGAACTCTCTTGCTCTAATTATCTTTCCATTTTCCATCCTATCCCCACAAAAAGACTTTGTCTGGTTGTTGTAGAGGTGTGTTTTTTTTGGAATACTGGAAGTGAATTAAGATTTGCTGAGAACTTATTATCCACAAGGTACTTCACAAACATTAAAAAAATTCTCATAACAACAAAAAAATGGTGAATTTTTACCAACACTTAAGAGATGATTAAAGAGAAGATTGGAAGCCTAACTTTTTTACCCAGATGTCCCCCACAATAGAGAGTGCATCTTAGTCATAAAACAGGGGCAAAATTTGGAAGGCAAAGCAAAGGGAAAGTTTCTGCTTTTCCACAATAGAGAGAATACTAGTTTATCTTCCATATGTATGGGAAAGATTTGTCTTTGGCTTTTGTTCAAATAAATAACAAATTATTTACAAATTTTTATCAGAAAAATGTAAGTGATTTTTAAATAATAACTTATTATGAGAGAAGGGGTAGCATGGTTTTATGAATGGAGGTTAGAAGAAGTAGCAAAGATAGATGGAGGAAATCAATAGATTATTTTTTTAACATTTAAAGGATCTATGATCAGATTTCCCATCAAATGGAAATTTTCAAAAAAGAAAAAAATATGTATATATACAGAGAGAGAGAAAAGAGAAAAAGGCTTGAAGACTGATGGTATATATAGTTATTAAATAAGCTATAATTTGGGGGCATCTACTCAATGCCAGGCACTTTGCTGGGCACTTATACAAATTATTTCTTTAAATTTTCATATCCCAATGAAAGTGGTTATTATTACTTAAATTTAACATATATGGAGGTCTTAAGTGAGTTATCCAAGGTCCTTTTAGTCCTATGGACTTGCCTAAGAAAAACTGCTAATGTGTAATTTTGGGAATACTAAGTACCTAGAAAATACCAGATGTTAAACAAATAACTATTCTTGTTTTCTTCTTTTTATTGTTATTATTGTCTTTAATATTATTGCCATTTACTTAACTACTTTAAGCCTTACTCACCTTAAACATAACATGGAAATCAGTATAATATAAATTTGTCAGAGAGATTATATGAAATAACACACTTAAAGTTTCTAGCATATAGAAGACACTCAGTAAATTCAAAAACTCTATAAATTTTCTCTTGAAGGGTTCTTTTTATTTTAAAATAAAGCCAAATAAGATAATGCATATGATACTTCCAACTACTTGATGGCATGATCTTGGATATTGAAACTGTGCTGTGAAAAACCTTTGTTTATCTTCAGAAAACAATGTTTTACTAGAAAGTGACTTTGGTTTATGTGCCTGGAATCAGGAGGTTAAGAAAGATTATGGCTGAACTACTCAGTATATTCTTTAGAGTTTCCAAGTTGTCTCTATTCCATACATTACTCCTTTTACTATCTTCCAATAATTTGTCTCTCTAAGGACTTAGGCAGGTACTTCTTAAACATTCGTGTATTTAACAAAACTGTATTCTTCATACTGCTATTAAAATAGTTTAATTCCAATGGAAGAAATTACAACATTGATGTGGAGCCAGTGGCCACTGGACACTTTTGGGGCAGGGAAGGGAAAGGCAGTTGTAATACAGGGGCTTTTTTGGTACTTGGGAATTATCCTGAGTGACATTACAATGACAGATATAGGCCATTTTAAATCAGCATATAACAGGCAGAACTGTGTGGGAGAGAGTGTGGTCTACAATGTGAACTATGGTCCATGCTTAGTGGCAAAGCCCCAGGATGTGTATATCCATTGCAGGTGATGTGCCACACTAATGAAAGATGTTTATGTGTGATGTTATGGGAGGTATGGGAGGTGGGGAACATGGGAATCCCTGTAATTTTTGTGTAACATTTACGTAATCTAAGCATCTTTTAAAATATTTTTTAAAAAGTAAGATAAAAAAAAATAGTCTAATTCATTTGCTTGTGCCCCAGTTCAAAAGCTGTGTTTTAATAATCGAAGGAATTTTTATCAATACTATGGAAATGCTTAGTAAATATGTTCATAAAGGTTAGTTGAAAGAGTGAATGAATGACTCATTTCCATTATAATTTATTAGTTTTACATCTTTAGATTTCTGCAAAGAAAGCTTCCTTTAAATTGGATTTATACTTATCTCTGTAAATTTATTTTCACAAAACACATCATGGTCTCTTGGATATATAAACAAAAATGAATTAGTTTTTACTACATTTAATTTTTAAAATTATATTTCAAATTGATTTTGGTACTTGATGTGCTAATGTGTAAGTGCAGCACACCTTCCTTATATTGTTTACCTCTTGGTGCTTTTCTTCATTTAACATTCATTTTGATGATTTCTGGCACTCCTCATGCCTTTAAAGAGCGAGCCAAGTTTTCAGTTTACAAACAGTTCTTTATGTTATTATCTAACAGTAAACTCTCATTCTAAAAGGAAAAATAAAGTGACCAAATATCCTAATACGCAAATGTCAGGGTCTTCTCTCCAAATTTGTGAAATTAAGGCAGAGCTATAAAGCAATTTTTTTTTTTTTTACCAGGAGGTCCCAGGGATTGAACCCAGGTCCCTCCATACAGGAGACCGACACCCAACCATTTGAGCCGCATCTGTATCCCTAAAGCAAATTTTTAAGAGAGTGATTCTGTGTTATAGCTCAGAGAAAGAAAGTTATAAAATCATTAAGTGAAAAACAAATGAAGGTAAAGTAAGATTAGCTTATGTGGTAATAGTGTGTAAGGGGTAGACATTGAAGACTGAGTTGAATTTAGAATGTGGAGAGGGCAAGAGGGAGGGCATTTCAGGGTGTTTGTGGGTGGCATAAAAAAAAGCTTGGAAACCAATGAGAATTGGCTAATGGGGGATGTGACTTTATTGGGTTATATTCAGTAATAAGAGATAAGGCTGGATAAATAATGAGTGGGACGGTGACCACTTACTCAAAATAAAAGTTCTGAAGACAGAGAGTTGAACTAGAGGTGGCAGTAATTTATTTTTCTCATGAGAAAGAGCACATGCCCAGGCTAATGGAAGAGTGCACGTGCGCGTGATCAATGTAAGAACAAAGGTTATATAGTTCCCCGGACACAATGTCCCATTTCCCTCCTTCCCCAACCTTACCCATCTCTCATTGGCTGGGAGTTGTGGGTTTACAATCTTAGGCGCGAAAACTAACCCAATCCTAAAGCGAAAAGTGTAAGGGTAAGTTCTCAGTGTCCGAGTTCATCCCTTTTACTGACTTACCGACGTGAGTTTTTGGGGAAGTGACTCGAACAAGAATGTGGGAGGGTTAGATAAGTGGGAACAGGGAATTCAGTTTGAAAAGAGGCCACCGTTTGTTCTATTTCTCTCAAATAAGATGAGAGAAACATGGAGAAGTTATAAAAGGAAGATGCTTGATTTGGTGTTCTGATAGTATTTACAGTAGCTCTTCTGTAGAGAAACTCCTGTCAGTACTTAGAAATATGGGACTAGAACTCTCATCTTTGTCACATAGATTTGACATTTTGGCATTGTATGCTCCAATTATTACACCTGTCAAAAATATCCCTTACCACTTACATGGACAGATTATGTTATGCTAAGGTAGTTTTCGGATGTTAGGGATTCCAGTGTAGTCAAAGTTTTTCTAAGTCACAACTTTAAAAAACAATCTATGTACTTAAACATAGACAACCTTTTAGGAAAAGTTGAACTTGATATTCATAGGCTTAGGTAATTGATTTATATCTAGAATTCCTAGGGGAGTTAAATGAAATTGAAGGGATAAGTGTGATTTCTATCTAGTTTCTATGTACCCTACATTATAATCCATGACCTGTTCCCTGACAGCTTTCTTTGGTGTTATTGCTATCCAGTACTGAATTGTATCAGTTAAAAATATTTTTTCTTCCTCTCTCACAGTTCACCAATTGAGATTACCATATAGCAGAGTGATAGCTATGATAAAGGCTATTTATTAATTTAGAGGAAGAGAAAAGAATAGTGAGGCTCCCTAAAGTTTTCAGGGGAAGATCAGTGGCAATTTGGCTAGTAAGATATGGTAGAACAGGGTCTCAGCAGCTCTGCCTTTATTACTCTTTATGATCTCATGTCCAAAGAACACAAAATTATCAGTTTATTTTTTGGGAAAATTATGTAAATTCAAGATCATAAAATATTTTCCTTAAAATTTTATTTTGAAATAATTTCAACCTTACAATGCAGTTGCAAACATAATACAAAACCCAAACAGAGAAATATAACCCCTCTCCCATAATCCTAGATCTGCTATTTTTAAACATTTTACCACATCTGATGTATCATCCTATCCATCTATCAATCCATCCATCATCTATCTACCTGTCCGTCTATTTATTTTCTAAACATTTGCAAGCAGGCTGTATATATCATGCTCCTTGAACACATAATAGTTCACATTACCTAAAAACAATATTAACTTACATAACCACATTAAGTACAATTATCGAGTTCAAGACATTTAACATTGATATAAAGCTTAACATCTATATTCAAATTTTTATATGTTCCAATAATGTCCTTTTTTTTTTATTGTGGGTAAAAATAAAAATTTTCACAATACATACCAACATTTGCAAAATGATATATAAATATATATGCATATATGTGCATTTGCTTACAAAAATGTTATTTATGTATATATATAAACATATTTTAAGAGGTGCTTAGATACCCAAAATATTACACGGAACCCACTGGGATTCCCTGTGTGGGAGAGAGTGTGGTCTACGGTGTGAACTGTGGTCTATGGTTGGTGGCAAGGCCCCAGGGTGTGTAAGTCCATTGAGGGTGGTGGGCCACACTTGTGGGAGATGTTTGTGTGGGATGTGGTGGGAGGTGTGGGAGGTGGGCAACATGGGAATAATGTCCTTTTGAGCCTCTTCTCTTTCATTATCAGATCCTTCCCAGGATCATGTATTGCAATTAATTGTCACTGTTCCTGTAGTTGCTCTTTTTTTTTTTAATTGTAGAAACATATATACAACATAAATTCCTATCATAACCACTCCCAGTCTAAGATCATTTTTGACTCTTCATAATAATCAGTGATGCATTAAGTTAACATTAGAACTAAAAATGATGTATCTTAGATTTTGAAAAGCAAAGCACAACAATTAACATATCAAAATACCCTTGTAGGTGCATCAAATGGGTAATTTTCTGGTTTTTTATATATATATATATTTGAGAGAATGCTAGTTCCTTCAAGATGCACAGAAAAGATTTGTCTCTTTCACTTTATTTGAGGATAATTACCTACAAATTCTGATCAGAAGCTGTAGGTAATTTCAAATAGTCATTCAACTTTGAAGACAACATAAACAATTAGGGATAAAGCAACTTGCCTTTTGTGAGTGAAAATTAGAAGAATAGAAAAATATAGAATTGTTAACTAAAAAAAATCCAAATGCTTTTAACTAGGTTCCTCACAAATAGTAAATTGAAAAAGAGAAAAAAATTACCATTATTGTGAAGGGAGATGTTTAATCATGACAATAGCTATCTTTGTCAGCTGATGAACAACAACTAATGTCAGGTACTGCCCTGAACTCTGTGAATTATATCTTCTAATTCTCACAACAGTCAATGAAGTATTATCATTGACCCTATTTAACATATGAGGAAATAGAGGCCAAGAGTGCTTAAGTGAATTTTTCACGGTATCGGTGACATAAATGGGATCCTGAACCCAGACTTACTTGATTCGAAACACTTATTTCCTTCCTCTGAAACTGACCCACATGCGAAATAGCCATGCTGAATGAAGCAGTGGATATTAAAATATTTCAGATCTCCTACCCACCCCCTCCTCCAAGCTGGTTTCTTTTCACAGGACAAGGAGTCCCAAACCCATCTTTGCTAGGTAAAGCACTGGCAAGTGACCAATTGGGCTCCCTCTTCACCAGCTGGGCATCAAGCAGTGCAAAAGAAAATCTGTCCATAAAGCTGGGAGGGCTATTCTGTGGGCATCTCCTGCATGAAGGTGGGTACATATCTCCTAGGTGTTGTGGACCTTGCCTAAGAAAAGTGAGGGGTAGGGAAATTGCTACTGCTAGGTAAAAAAAAAACTATGTCCATACCAGGTTAATAGCAGGCACTCTATAAATGTTATCACCATTATATTATTATCAGTATTATTGTAGCTGCGTGGCTCTTAGCAGTTTATATTCACCTCTCTTAGATCTCAGTATCCTAATCCATAAAATAAGGTGGAAACTACTGGAATTGCTGGTGATTGCATGATAAATTAAACCCATTTCAATTTCCTGCAAAATAGAAGGTGTTCATTAATTGCTAGTAGGACTAAAGAGGCTAGTTTTCTCCATTTGATGTGATAAAAATGGGATTATAATTATCTTGCATATGTATTGCCCTGTGCATTTTATTTGCCCCACATTCTTATTGGCTTCCTGACAATCTAGCCTTCCCCAACCTCTTCATTCCCTGTGTATAATATTCTCCTTACACCTCGTGGTGTTGACAGAATTCCCTTTTCAATTCTTTCTTCTAATTTAAAGCTCCCAGGCCCATTCATGATCTCTTCTTTCCCCCATTATATCTTCCCTGAATATTCCCCCATTAATCTCTCCGTCTACAACACAGTTTGTCGATGACCAATTTCCCACTTTTTTTGTATTCATTTATTTTGTTTTCCTTTTAGCTAGTTTATAAACTCTTTGAAAGCAGGGGCTGTGTCTTCTCATACATCTTAGTATTCACTACAGCACTTAGTCCAATACCTTTCATAAAATAGAAGCTCAATAAATGATTACTGATGGATAAATTGATATATTATCTATGAAGTCAATCATCAAATTTTGTAATATCAGAACTAGAGGAATGCCCTAGACAATCAAATATCCTAGCTTTAGCACCATAAAAAATAAAGCAACAGTTTACATGATAATTAAAATATAGGCAGAAAAATCATTTAAATAAAAAAACTTAGTTTGTAAAAGATGAATCTATGAAAAATTATTAAGTGAAAATATTTATATTGAAAGAAGTCCACACGCTTTTTTCATGTTAACATTATACATAGTAAACTTGCCTTCCCAGAATATGTCTTCAGGATCCTCTGCCAGAAAGAACACTGGGCTCATAGGTATGACCCCAAGCCATATTTATGTTCTGATAATTAGGTCAGCATCATAAAAGAATGTACACAGCATAAGGCTCATTATAGTGTTTGTATTGTATTTACTACTTTCAGAAAATTGAGATGAAATGTAGTTAACTAAATAATAATTCTTGCTGCCTGAAATGCAAAATCTATTAAAAAGGTATGATACATTATAACTGACATTTATCAAGGATGAAATATAAAGACATTTTGAATAGTATTTTGGTATATTTGTTCTAAATTATTGTTTTTACAACTATTGCCTTTATTGACACTATTGAACCAAGGATAAAAAGAATTTGAATGCCAAATATGTGGGTAGTATGAAATGAGAATAGATGTCTTTAGGTTCCAGATATTTGCCTCCTTTTGATAGGGAAATAAATATTTTCTTCCTTGGAAATATGAACAGATAGAGTGTTCTCATGACCCACTGAATCTTGGGAATTAATGAATTATCATGATACTGTTTTATTATTTTTCCCATTATTGTTTTTTTTATAAACTTTATTTTTAGAGAAATTTTAGATTACAGAAAATTTACACTGAATATATAGGGGATTCCCATATAACCCGCTCCCCCTTCCACATTTTCCCCTATTAATAACATCTTAGATTAGTGTGGTGCATTTGTTACAAATGATGAAGTAATATTGAAGAGTTACTACTAGCCAAGGTCTTTTGTTTACATTGTGGTTTATACCTTGCACGGCACAGTTTTATAGGTTTTGACAAAATGTATAATGATCCATATTCACCATTGAAATATCATGCAGAACAATTCCAATGCCTTAAAAATGCCCTATGTTCCACCTATTCTCCCCAATCTCTTTTCTCAGAACTTCTGGCACCCACTATCTTTATATTATTGTTTAAATGCAGAATAAATGCTATTTGAACATATCCCAATCCCAGCAACCACACACACATATATTCCACTGATAACAAGATTTAGGAAAGCAATCTTTTAAATAGATTTTTAAACCTATTTCTTAAAATAATATAGTCTCAGGGCTTGTCTTAGTGGTCCATGTGGGTAGATGAGAATCTGCTAACATAATGTCTTTTCCCAGCATTTACCCTGAGGGCAACATGCTATTTTATTTACCTTACAATAATTTGTTTCATTTTTTGCTGGTGTATTTTAATTTCATTTGGAATTTTGAGGATGGAAATTCATGACTGTTTAGATTCTCTAATAAAATAAAAGAGTTTTTGTGGTAAAGACTATGAATTTTGTTTGACTAATAACTGCCTATAGTTGAAGGAAATGTTATTTAGTACAGAAGGTAGTATTCACCAAAGAAAAGCAGTTTATCTAAGAAATGCTTTTTCCCTTTTTGCATTTATCCACTTGCCACTTGATGTATCTGTATTGCCTATTTGTCCTTTATTACTGTCAAGATTGCAAATTTCTATCTGGAGCAGATGGTATGACTGCCATTGTTCAAGTGCTTAAAATTCTTTCTGATGCAGGCAATTTTTATTGTACAACCTCTAATTTAGCAATTATATTAATAAATTGAATCAATGGATTGCTCTGTGTTGGTTGCCTGAACCTTTGCTAAATATCTACATATAAATATATTTATGCCATGAAAATTGTATAAAAGAAACTTACTTGATTATTTTTCAACAGAAATCAATGTAAAATTTTATTTTCTTAAGTTAATATGCTCAAAGGCATTTATATATGTAGTATGATGGTGGGTAAATGCTATAAAAGTCATTAGTTGTATATGAATTTATCATAGACATTACTCCTCTCCTTTACTAACTCCTCCATAATTTCTACCAAAAGAAATTAAAAGTGATGATGTTTGTCTTTATACATTTTGAATAGGATATTTAGATTTAAATATTTTTAAATGCCAGATTTGGAGTCTTTTTATCCGTAGCTCATAATAACAACCATTTCAACTGCCTCATGTAGAAAGTCATGGGGTTTCTTATTTTACATCTAGAAGGAATGAGAAACAATGCCAATTTTTTCTCTCTCAGCCTCATTTTCAATATTGGAGAGATTAAAAATGGACCAACAAAGGATTTGCATTTAAATTTATCCTTGCATCTTTAGAAAGTGGGACAACAAATGAAATTTGCGAAATCAATTTTGAACAAATAACACATGCATATAAATATTCAGTAAATGGAGTTTCACAGCTTTTCATGATTATTTCAGTGATTAATGTTTTAAAAATAATTTCTTTCAGTATAAGAGTAAATTGTAAACAATATCTCATAGTAGGACATTTGAGCAATTAGCAATGGAATGATTCTAGTTTAACACAGATTGAGCAACTCAAACATTTTTAGAGTGACTATATGCAAATATATATGGGAACTATAAGTTAAGGTACCTTACCACGAGAAACATACAAACTTATTAATGACACAAGATCCATGCATCAAATAATTGCAAAAATAATTCATAATTCTTTGTATTAAAAGCTTAAGTTTGTGGTATAGTATTTCATCATATATATATATACTACATTTTGTTTATCCATTTACTGGTTGATGGATGCATGGTTGTTTCCAACTTTTGGCAATTATGAATAATGCCACTATGAACATCAGTGTGCAAATGTATGTGCACATCACAGTTTTTGGTTCTTCTGGACATATTCCTAGTAGAGGAGTTCGTGAATCATATGGCAGTTCTATATTTAGCTTCCTGAGGAACCACCAAAATGTCTTCTACAGAAGCTGCACTAGTTTACATTCCCACCAACAGTGAAGGAGTGTTCCTATTTCTCCACATCCTCTACAGCACTTAATGTTTTCTGTTTTTTTTTTTTTTTTTTAATAATGACCATTCTAAGTGGTGTAAGATAATATCTCATTGTCATTTTGATTTGCATTTCCTTAATAGCTAGTGACATGGACCATTTTTTCATGTGCTTTTTGGACATTTCTATTTCCTATTTGGAGAAATGTCTATTTAAGACTTTTGCCCATTGTTAATTAGATTTCTTGCTCTTTTATTGTTGAGCTTTGTGATGTCTTTATAAAGAATGGAAATCAAACCCTTATCGGATATGTGGTTTCCAAATATTTTCTCCCATTCAGTGGAGATTGTCTTTTCACTTTCTTGCTGAAGTGCTTTTAATCAGAAAAGTGTTTAAAATTGAGGAGATTCTATTTATTCATATATTCTTTCATTAGTCATGCTTTCAGTGTAAAGTTTAAGAATCCACTACCTACCACCAGGTCTTGTAGATGTTTCCCTTCATTTTCTTCTAGGAGCTTTATGGTTCTAGTTTCTATAATTAAGTCTTTGATCCATTTTGAGTCAATTTTTGTATAAGGTGTGAAATAAGAGTACTCTTTCTTTCTTTTGATATGGATATCCAGTTCTCCCAGCACAATTTGTTGAATAGACTGTTCTACCCCAGCTGGGTTGGTTTGAGAACTTTGTCAAAAATCACTTGAGCATCTGCTTCTGAACCATCAATTCAGTTCCATTGGTCTATGTGCCTATCTTTTTGCCAGTACCCTGCTGTTTTTACCACTGTAGCTGGGTAATATGATTTAAAGTCCGGAAGTGAGAACCCTCCAATTTTGCTCCTGACTTCCTCCTCAGATTGCACATTACTATTGTATGGAAATGTTTCTGATTTTTGTGTATTAATCTGGCATTCTGGCACTCTGCTGAAATTGTTTATTAGCTCTAGCAGAATTGTTGTAGATTTTTTGGAACTTTCTAGGTATAGAATCATTTTATCTGTGAATAGCAAAACTTTCCAATATGGGTGCATTTTAATTCTTTTTCTTGACTAACAGTCTAGCTAGAACTTCTAGCACTATATTAAACAACAGTGGTAACTGTAAGAATCTTTGTCTTTTAGTTTTTCACCAATTGAATACATTGTTAGCTGTGGGTTTTTCATATATGGCTTTTATCATGTTGAGAAACTTTCCTTCATTTCCTATATTTTGCAATATTTTTATCAAGAAAAGATGCCTTTTATGAGTCAATCTATCGGATCATGTGATTTTTCTTGTTTGATTTATTAATGTGTATAACACTGATTGATTTTCTTGTGCTGAACCACCCTTGCATGCCTGGTATAAAACTCACTTGATCATAATGAATAATTCCTTTAATGTGTTGGTGGATACGATTAGCAAGTGTTTTGTTGAGGATATTTTGCATTTGTATTCATTAGGGAAATGGATTTGTAATTTTCTTTTTTCATAGTATATTTATCTAGCTTTTGTATTAAGGTGATATTGGTTTCATAGAATGAGTTTGGTAGTGTTTCTTGTTCAATTTTTTTTTTTTTTTTTGAAGAATTTGAGTAAGATTGGTATTAAATCTTCTTTGAATGCTTGGTAGATCCCACCTGTAAAACAGTCTGGTCTTTGGCTTTTCATTTGGACAGTTATTTGATGACATTTCCATCTGTTTACTTGTTATTGGTTTGTTGAGGTCTTCTCTTTCTTCTAGACACAGTGTAGGTTGTTCGTATGTTCCTAGGAATTTTTCCATTTCAATTACATTGTCCAGTTGTTGGCATACACTTTTTCATATTATCCTCTTATGATCTCTTTTAACTCTTTGGGGTCAATAATAATGTCCCTGTTTTCAGTTTTGATTTAATTTATTTATATCTTCTCTCTATTTTCCTTTGTCAATCTAGCAAAGAATTTGTCGATTTTTTTCATCTTCTCAATGAAACAATTTTTTTTTAATTCCCTTTATTTTTTTATTCTCAATTTCATTTATTTCTGACCTCATCTTTGTTATTTCTTTCCTACTGCTCCTTTTTGGAATAGTTTACTGCTAATTTTCTAGTTCCATCAGCTGTGTAGTTAGGTCAATTATTTTAGCTCTTTCTTCTTTTAAATGTAAGAATTAAATTTGATCAACTTCCCTCTCCACACTGCCTTCACTGCCTCCCACAGTTTCTGATATGTTGTTCTCCTTTTATTCATCTCAAGATATTTATTGATTTCTCTTACAATTTCTTCTTTCACGCACTGTTTTTTTAAGAGTGTATTGTATAATCTCCATATATTTATGATATATTTCTTTATTGATCCTATGCTCAGATGTTCTATCCAATGCTGAGAGTGGTGTATTGAAATCTCCAGCTATTATTGTAGAGACATCTATTTCTCATTTCAGTTTTGCTAGTGTTTGCCTCAAGTAATTTTGGGCATCCTGGTTAGTTGCATATACATTTACGATTGTTATTTCTTCCTCGTGATTTGCTCCTTTTATTAACATAAAATATCCTTTCATCTCTGTAATAACAGTTTTGCTTTTAAAGTCTATCTTGTCTGACATAAGTATTGCTACTTCAGCTTCTTTTGGTTACTGCATGTGTGGAATAACATTTACCAGCATTTCACTTTCAATATATTTGTATCATTGGGTCTAAGGTGAGTCTCTTTTAGACTCTGTATAGATAGCTCATGTTTTCTTATCCATTCCACCAGTCTGTGTCTTTTTAACAAAGCAATTTTATTGATATATATTTAAAAAGCATACATCTGTCCAAAGTATACACTCAATGGTATTTGGTATAATCACATAGTTTTGAATTCACCACTTCAGTCATTTATAGAGCATATTCATTATTTCAATAATAATCATAGTAATAAAAAGCAAAAAAGGCAAAAAAAACATGCTAAGAGAAAGAAAACAGACACAAAATACTACATATTGTATGATTCAATTTATTTAATATGTAAATATAAATCAATTTATATAAATGAAAATAGATTCATGGCTAAGTAGGACTGGGGAAAGATAGAGGGATTGAGAGGTGATTGCTAAGGAGTTTGAGATTTTCTTTTTGGGATAAAGAAATTGTTCTAAAGCTTTTTTAGTGATGAATGCACAACATTGTGGTTATACTAAAAGTCATTGATTATACACTTTGGAAAGATTGTATGGTATGTGAATATATCTCACTTAGATTGCTTTAAAATAAAAAAAAATAGACAAAAACAAGCAAACAAAAATTCATCACCTATCAATCTGTTTCCTCTGTCATGCATACCTGATATTCTTTTTCCATTTCTGTAATTTATTTGTTTTTATATATTTTAAATACAGTCTTATATGTGCAATTTCACCCATATTCATATCTTATATGAGATTTCAGTATGTTATACAATCCCATGTTACATTTTTAGCTTTCCGTCCATTAATATACATGACCTTAGACATCATAGTGTTTGTAAACAGTAAAGTCATTTTATGGGTATGACAGTGGGTAAAAGAGTAAGTCTAAAGTCTGTATCTTTTCATTGGGGAGTTAATCCATTAGCTTTCAATGTTATTAATTTAAAAGCAGTTCTTATTTCACCCATTTTGACCTTTAGGTTTTATTTTTTATATTTTATTTTCACCACTCTTTTGACAATTTTAGTTACTTTTACTGATAGAATCTTCATTTCTAAACTTTCTTCCAAGCCTCTCTCTCCTGTCTTTTCTTTTCAGGCTGTAGCACTCCCTTTAGTATTCCCTGCAAAGCCATTCTCTTGGTTACAAACTTTTTTGATTTCTGTTTGTATGTGAATATTCTAGTTTCACCCTCAGTTTTGAAAGACAATCTTGCTGGATATAAGGTTCTTCACTGGCATTTTTTCTCTTGCAGTATTTAAATATATCATACTGCTGCCTTCTTGCATTCATAGTTTCTTATGAGAAATCAGCCCTTACTCTTATTGGGTATCCCTTGTATGTGATGAATTGCTTTTCTCTTGCTGCTCTCAGAATTCTCTCTTTGTCTTTATCATTTTGATTAATATGAATCTCAGAGTATGTTTATTCAGAACAATTAAGATGGAAGTACATTATGCTTCTTGGGCATGGATATCTATGTCCTTCAATATGATTGGGAAATTTTCTAGCATTTTTTGTTCAAATATTCCTTCTGCCTCTTTCCCCTTCTCTTCTCCTTCTAGGACACCCATGAAACATATATTTGCATGTCTCTTGCCATCATTTAGTTCCCTGAGACCCTTTTCAATTTTTTCCATTCTTTTCTTTATGTGTACTTTTGTATGTTTGCTTTTGTAGGCCATTTCTTCAAGCTCACCGATCCTTTCTTCTGCTTCTTCAGATCTGCTATTATTTGCTTCTAGTGTGTTTTAAATTTCATTTACTGTGCTTTTCTTTCCCATAAAATCTGTTATTTTTTAATGTATGTTTTCAAATTCTTCTTTATGCTCACCCAGTGTCTTCTTACTGTCCTTAATCTCTTTAGCCATCTCATTGAATATATTAAGGAGATTTATTTGAACATCTATGATTACCTGTCTCAACTCTTTTATATCATCTAGAGGCTTATCTTATTCCTTTAACTGGGCCATATCTCCCTGTTCCTTGGTATGGATTGTAATTTTTTGTTTGTGTTTTGTTATCTGGCTTACTAGATGTATTTATTCTGGGTACATTTTCTCTCTTTAGTTTAAGGCATTTTTTGCCCTTTCTCCCTTGCTATTTGTGTGGTAGGATCCAGTGATGTTGGTACTCTAAGCTTTGGAGGTTGAAGCTGCGCACATTGCCCCAAGAATGGATGAAGCTTCTCCCACTTTTCTCCTCTGCCAGGGGTAGGGATGTAGCCACAGCCATGTGCAGTAATCTAAGCCATTCAGGCCAAAAATGTCTGTAGTTACCTGTAGAGACTGATGAAGCTTCACACCCCTTCCTCCCCTGTCTGTTACTGGGATGCAGCTGCAAGTGTGGACAGCAAACTAACTTGTTTGGGTAAAAATTGACTGCAGTTTTCCAGGATAGACTGACTTAGCACTGGCCACCCTCCTCCCCTGCCAAGGGTGGGGATGAATCCACCAGAGTGCTTACAGTCTTTTCGGTGTGGGCCCAAAGCACCTGTAGTTGCCTGAGAGGCTGAGGGAGTGTGGTTATCTTCTCTTTTATAAGGGGTGGGGATGGAACAACAGGCACACAGCAAACCAGTCCATGTGGGCTGTAAACACACACTATTGCCTAAAAAGGCTGAGGAAACACAGGTCCCCTTCTATTCTATTGGAAGATATAGGTTGAGCCACAAGCACCCAGCAGTCCTGTCTATGCAAGCCAAAAGCACCTGCTATTGCCCAGAAAGCCTGAAGAAACACCAGCACCTTCCAATCCTACTGGAAAGTGTGGTTAGATCCACAAGGGCCCAACACTCCAGCCTGTACAAGCCAAAAGTGCCTGCTGTTACCTAGAGAGGATACAGAAACACAGTACCCATCTTATCCTATTGGGGGGGGGATAAGTATCATGTCATCAGGGGTCTGACTTTTAAGTCTGTGTGAGTCAAAAACACCTGCAGTTGCACAGGGAAGCTAGGGAAACACAGCCCCCCTCTTGTTCTATTGGGGGTGGGGGTGGAGCAACACATGCCCAACAGTCCAGTTTGTGCAGGCCAAAAGAGCCTTCAGTTGCCCAGAGAGACTGAGGAAACACCAGCCCCCTCCTATAATATGGGGAGGTCATGAGGGTGGAGCCCCAGGCACTCAACCAACCAGTCCAAGTGGGCTGAAGGGACCTGCAGTTGCCAAGAGTGGCTGAGGAAACATAGCTCTCCTTTTATCCTACTGAGGGGTGAGGATTGAAGCTACAGGTGTCCAAGTATCCAGTCTGTGAGGGCTGAAAGCACCTGCAGTTGCCCAGAGAGGCTGAAGAAACACCAGCTCCATCCTGTCCTATGGGGGGCCAGGGATGGAATGGAAGGCACTCAACAATTCAGCCCGTGTGGGTTGAAAGCACTTGCAATTGCTCAGAGAGGTTGGGGAAACACATCTCCCCTCCTATACTACTGGGGTTGGTGATGGAGCCCCAGGTGTCCAACTATCCAGTCTGTGCCTGACAAAAGTGCCTGCAGTTGCCCAGAGAGGTCCAGGTGCCTCCAGCTTCCTCCTTGTCAGAGGTGGGGCTGGAGCCTAGGTTAGCACTGCTATCCAATCTGGGTAGAAAGTCCTTACCATCATTGTGATTTTCAGTCAGCCTGTTTCGCCTCATGGGAAACTACCAGCCTCTTTCCAACTTGGACAGGTTCAAAGTTTAGCTGTTCTTAGGATTATAGTTTAGCCAGATGAATTTACTTATCAGTAGCTGACGTCAGTGCCCGACTATCTCTTCCTCCCCTGTTTTTGGGAAATGGAGCTTCCAACTCCAGCCAGAAAATAGCTCCTGAGGTGATTTGTGCCACCAGTGGAGGATGGGCACCGCCTCCATAGCGTGCACTGCTCTATTAACAAATCTTCTCTACAAATGGGCAGTTTCCTCCTTCTATTCTTTCAAGGATGTTGCAGGATGTCCTGATCTCCTGGATCCCCCAAACAAGTGCTTTAGATAGCTGTGGGTGATTATTAACTGCCTTGTAGGACGAGTTAACTCTCATAGCTCCTTACTCTGCTGTCATCTTGCCCCTACACCCTCCTACTGTTCCCCCCCACCACAGGTTCAAATCTTTAGTTTTAAAATTCTACATGTTTTTTGCAATAAAGTCTTTTGTTATTTAAATGACCTCTATATGGTTAATATACAATGAATATCTTTTTTTTCTGAAACTCAACCATGAATTATGATTTTATTGAATTAATTATTCTAAGCAGAGTAATATAAATGTTGGGCAGGTTTGTGTGCTTTGTTTGAAACTGTCAATGGCACAGACTATCCCCCATTTAGAACCCTGATGGCAATATATTGAAAGTGCTTTTGAAGATTATTGATTACTTATGGCTGATCTTAGAAATTATTCAATCTAATTGCAGAGTTCCTTAATTTTTTTCCTTGAACAAAATTAAAGAAAAATAATTGAAACAATTTGCTTTAGTAATCTACAGATACAAACTAAAAATTATGATTATTTGCATGTCATAACACTCCTCTTTAAGTCGTTTTTTAAAAATTTACACATTTTATGAAGAATTTCAAAAATAAGGGGGTTTGATTGGATTTTGTTTTTTAATGTTATTATTATTACTGGAATAATGAAAATGTTCTAAAAATTATAGATTTTTTTTAAGAATTTACACATTTTATGAAGAATTTCTTAAAGAGTGCAAATATTCTGATATTGATTTCACAAAAAGGACTTATGCTTGTAATTATAAATAATGTTTATCATCTATGGTCAAGCTAATGTATATATAACAGGCAATAGGGCTAATCATAAGCCAAAATGCACTAGGCATGCCTTTTGAGAAAATGAACTAGTTTGGTCCATATTTTCAGAGTTATCTGGGTAAAAACAAAAACAAAACTATTTTAATTCAGTCAAGGATTTTGATGAATTTATTGTTCCTAAAATGTAACCAATTAAAAATTAAATGTACAGCAACGAAGTATATTGTCACATGGACTTTTGTATAAAAAATGGCCTATTTTTGGAATGGTAAATGAGCACTGTAGGATAATTCAGAAAAATGTCAAAAGATGATCTAATATAAGTTATACTTTCTTATTCCATGACACAGCTTTCAGTCAGTAAAATTTTGTCCCCAAAGGAATTTTAAATCTGTTTTGTGCCTTTTTAGCTTGACAGTATTCTTAAGACAGCATTTTCTTGATTTGTTCCTCACTTGGTTCCTGCAACCCTTTAAATGTTTTCAAGAGTTGTGAGGAAGATATTTTTTCCAGTTGTTCATTGTTCAAGGATTTTATATTGACAGAGACTGTCTTTCAAAAATAAGGGAGTTTGATTGGATTTTGTTTTTTAGTGTTATTATTATTATTACTGAATAATGAAAATGTTCTAAAAATTATTGAAGTGATGAATGCACAACTATGTTATTATACTGATTACCATTGGTTACATACTTTGGATGGATTTATGCTTCATTAATATGTATCAATAAAATTTATTTCTTAAAAATATAAGGGGGAGATTAAGACATTCTCAGATAAACAAAAGCTGAAGGGTTTCATCACCACTAGACCTGCTCTACAAACAATACTAGAAGGAGATCTTCAGACTGAAAGGAAAGGATACTAGCCAGGGGATTGAAGCAGTATAAAGAAATAAAGACGTCCAGTAAAATTTGTAAAATTCAAATGCATAAAAATTAATGATAAATCCATGATTTGGGACACACTGTGATGTGACTTATTATTTATTAACATCTTGTCTTTTTTTTTTTCAAATGAAAACATAAAACCATGGATAAATTGTATGATTTAACCTAAGTGGTAAGAATGGGCTGGGGAAGTGCCTTTGAGCTTTGACTTTCTGTCCTTTCTGTAAAAACAAAATGAATTAGTTTTAATAGGATAAAACTCTCAGTGTGAAAGTACTTCCCTAGGAAATTATAAAAGCACAAGTTAGTTAGAATAAAGAGCTATTTGCTTGGGCTGACAGGCTGACACATTAATTACATATTTTAGGGCTGGCTTAATTTTAAGCATTTTACTCCTAAACAAAACAAAACTTTTCTGTTAATTTTTAGTCTTGCAGAGATTTTTTTAAAAAACCATTCCTCATAAGAACAAATAAATAATTGCTGTATAAGGTGTAAGGAAAGTATATTTTAGATTTAAGTTTGCATTATTTACAGGTTTTATTCCCTTCTTTATGTATTTATAGACATATTTTTGAGTTGCATGTAACTGAACTTTTGGAAGTGAGTCATATTTTAAGTCCATGGGAAACTATTTAAAGAACTTCATGCACATTGTGGATTCATGTAGGAGGATTACTAGCACTTTTACATTGTTCCCCTTTAATTCCCCCCAAAATTTTAATCAGATTAGCATCTTATTCTTGAAAATTAGATACATCCATCTTATTTAATGACTTATTAAGCTTCCATATCACCTACTCATAGGGTTTAAAGGTTTTGGTACTTGAGCCACTGTATAACTGGGGGGAAGGATCCTTGTCAAACTGCCCACAAGAAAGGCATAGTTAAAAAGCAGGACATAATACCTGTATTGTTGATCAGGTCAAATGGAATTTCTGAACTGGTAAAAATAGTCCCTATTCTAATGAGTGCTGAAAAGCACTGTAAAAAGGCAAAAAAGAGAGGGAACAAAATAATATGAGGAAATTCAGATAGAAATAGACAAAAAATAAATATAAATACTGGGTGATGACAGGAATAAAAAACATAAAAGAAAATAGATTATGGCTTAAGGAAATTAAAAAGTGTCTCAAGAAAATGGCATGGAGGAGATAGTTCAATAGAGGAAGAATTAATGAATATGAGAAAATATAATGAAAAGCCTAAAGATTAGTCAGCAGTTTCCCTTCAAGGAGTGTTGGGGTTAGGGTGGGGTGGTGAGGAAAGGTTGGAAGGAAAAGGGAGAGCAAGAAAATTAAGAAACCAAAAATATGAATGAATATTGAAGAATTAGAAAAACAAGCTTCCATTTTTGGAAACTGATTTCCAGTAATATCAAAGGCAGACAAATTCAATGTGGGAAGAATAGAGAGTATAAAGAGAATATTGAGGAAGAGGTTCTGAGAGGAGGGAGAGAAAAAAATAGGTGTAACATGGGGCATTTTGGGGACATTGGAATTGTCCTGTATGATATTGCAATGACAAATACAGGCCACTATGTATTTTGTCAAAACCTATAAAATTGTGTGGTGCAAAGTATAAACCATAATGTAAATAATAGACAATGGTTAGTAGCAGTGCTTCATTATGTGTTCATCAATTGTAACAAATGTACCACACTAATGAAAGATGTTGTTAATGGGGGAAAGTGTGGGGGTTGAGGTTTATAGGAGTCCCTTATATTTTTGATGTAGCATTTTTTATAATATAAAGCTTCTTTAAAAATAAAAAAAATTCAAACAAGTAACAGCAACATAGTTGGAAGCAGGTACATACATTGTCAGTAGTATAAGAAGACAAAAGGCAGGAATACAAAAATGTAAAAGGCTGTGGTAGTTTATGCAAGTTCAGGGCAATAATCAGATTTAATACAAAGAAGAAAACATTTTTTTTGAAAAGGGGTAGGATTTGGACCATTTCTATATAAATTTATCCAATCCCTAAGTAATATTATTTTTCTAAAACAGACTCAAAGGACTTAGTTATTAGAAACAAAATTTAGGAAAGATGATGAATGATTGTGGATGAGATGGAAAATAGAAAAAATGACAATCAGGTCTGTGACTATTATACAACATAAAAGATGAGACTCTTTTTTATATACAACCAATAATTCTAAGAGTTTTTATATCATTTAAAAAAGAATTCTAGAGAACACAGAAGAATTTATTATGTTATTTGAGTTTTCAGATTTATTAGAGTAGATCTCAAGCACCATGGATGTAAATATTGGGTAGATTAGTTAAAACTTTATATCAATTCAGAGAAGCATTTTAAAGAGGTCTAATTGATTTACAGTATTATTTGAAGATGTTAGAATTTTATAGGTTATTAAAATTATTTAATTTTTTATTTGTTTGTGAAATATTTATTTATTTGTTTGTGAAATCGACAGAGACTTCTTTGATTTGACCATATGATAGAATATTTTATTTTTAGTGCATACCAGGGATTTGCTAATGAAGGATAAATTCGTTTCTGATTTCTGTGCTACTGATGTATACTAAATTTAAACTTCTTTTATAATATTTTTCTAATTCATGCAGTAAGTTTTAAATTGTTTTAGGACCACAACATTAATTGCCCTTTACAGATCTGTATTTTCATTCACAATTTCACATTTTCTAAAACATATGCACTACTCAAACGGGAGAATCTATAGCTTTAAGATCTTTTTGTTATATCCAAAAAATACATCTCAAAGTGCTTTGAGTCACATTTTCTACGATGAAAAAATCATTAAATTCTCATTTTAAAATCAGCATTTCTATTTTCCTCAACTAAAATGATCCATAAGTAGTATGCTGTTCAGTTCAACTACAGTTTACTAAATGCCTACTGTATGTCAGACACTCTGCCAGGTGTTTTGGGACCCCAAAATAATGTTATAGTTCCTGTGTAGTAATTACTCTCAGTTTTGTAGGGAGTCAGATGTGCAGAAGCATAAATAAATTAAATTTTGTCAATATTATGAGGGAAATAATTGTAGGGTACCCAAGTAATACAGGGGATGGAATACATGGCACTCACAGTAGGGCTCTGTGTAATGACTGTAAGTTAACCAGTTATGAAAAAAAGGTCAAAGGTAATTCCAGAGAGAAGAAACAGCATGTACTAAAACAGATGTGTCAAAACAGTGTAATCAGTAAGTATTTTTGTATTGCTGTTGCATTAGAGTCAAGAAAGCTGATTTTTAGAATCTTCCCTTTTCCTTTACGAGATACAAACTATCAGATTTTTGGTCCCTGTGGTTGCTGTTGTTGTTGTTTTATTTTTGCTTAGTTTGTGTCAGGCTCTATTTTAAACATTTTCCCCAATATATCTCATTTTTTTAAATTTAGGCTAATTTCAGGGACATGAGTGATATGTTAGGAGCTCAGTAATATTTTAGGATTCTGTCTTTCAGTATACTTGACTCTAGGAAAATCATACTTCAGAATCATCCGTTTTCTTTATTAGGATATGGAAAATAACCGATGTCAGGGAGTTTAGTTCAGTGATAATATATTGATTGCCAACTGTACACCAGTTTCAGGTCCTTCGTATAATTGTTCCTTGACTTCAAGGTAATAATAGCACATCAGTTCAGATGCAGGCATTAGTTTCTGCTTTTTCCTTAATTTAAGTATTTTCCATATGTGATAATGATAATTATAGGACAAAACTTTAAGTGTCTAATATACTTTTCAGGCAGGTGAGAGGATATTATATTTTCACTTATCAAATTTAGGTTTTTTTCAAAACTAATTTAACTGTCATGCAAAAAAATATTAATAATTGGGAGAATATTTTGACATCTTTGTCTATTGGCCAACCATGCAAATGGTTAGTTTTTATTCCTGTAGGTAATTTTCCTTGATGATTAATTTATTTTGATGATTCCTGAGATAATATGATAGTCTTTCTTTTACTATTAATTGCATTTTTAGCTGAAGTAATTTTTTCCAGGGAGAAAGGACATCAACAAGCCTATAGGAAACTGGGAAATACTCATGGTCACTGAGCAAAGTGGACTTTAGTTCTATCTCTGGTTTAAGAGAACATTTATCTGTGTAACATCATCTATTTAAGCACGCCCTAAATGATTGACTGATGAAGAGTAGGAAACATGGATTCATCCATGTACAACAGAGTGACTCTGTAATTTTGCATGACTTCTTATGAAGTAGAAATAGCACAAATCTGACATGGCAGTCCATTTTGGCAGATCTGGAGAATAAGAATAAAATGAATGGCATAAATCTCTAAGTTGACTAAATTTAACGTCAGTCATTACTCTACTGCAAAAAAAAAAAAAAAATCAGCTGATTAGTGCTTAATAAAGGGAGGTGAAAAAAATCCTAAAATCCAATTTATCAACCATTTAGAAACTAAAAGAGGCTCTAGGTGAATCCAGAAATGACTCAGTGAACTCTGAATGATAGTGTTGTTGTTTTTTTAAAGCTCATTTTAACCATATCACCCAATACTTAAAATCCTTCAATGCATTCCTATCTCAACACCTTACCATAGCATACAGCACTTTAAAGATATGGCCCCAGGTCTGGCTGCATCTTATATATCTCGTTCACTGTTCCCCAGCGACAGTGGCTCTTATCCACTTTGTCATGTGTACTTGCTATTTTCTCTGGAACATTCTTCTCACATATCTTAAAGCAACTAGATACTTCTCATTCTTCAAGTCTTGAGTCATATGTCACTGTCTCAAAGAGTTCTATCCTGACCACCTCATCTAAACTACTCATCCCCACCTCTCATGTTTATCTGTTTTATTTTTCACAGTACTATTCCCATATGAAATTACCTGGTTTATTTGTTCACTTCTTTATTGGCTCTTTCCTTGCCTCTATAATATAACTTTCATGATAACTAGGGTTTTATCTCTCTTGTTCACAGCTGTATCCCTTGCAACTAATTTGCTAAGTTATCGAAGTAAGAATGATAATAGATATAGGCCTTGCCAGCTAATCAATTATCTCTTAGGTGTGGTTTAAGACAATGGAATTTGAATAATGATGTAGGAACCATTGGAAAGATTTTAGAGAAGAGATACAAAGGTGATGAAAGGATCAGAAAACAAGACTTATGAAGAGAAAATTGTGATTGAATTAGTTCATAGTAAGAATCTTTTATATTTGTTTATTTATTCCAATTTACAGAACACTTTTACATCTGTAAAAACCTTTAATATTTTACATAACAAATATATAAATGTTATTATCATCCTTGATTTACAGGCATAAAAATGGAGGCATGGAGAATTTCACTAATTTGTCCGAAGTCACATGGTTATATTTAACTCTCATGTCAATTATACATATTTTTCATGACACCACTTCTGGTTTAGTCTGCAGAGCAAGGGATTTAATTTGGATGTTATAAACATGGCATTTCTTAGAGTTTATAAATTCTGATAAGAGTTATTCCTGGATCTTTCCAGATATCTTTGGAATCTTTTGGGGTAGGTAATCATCTATCTGGCAATGTTTGGAAGAGAGTAGCATGTATGAATAGAGGGAAATGGATTACTTAGATATGGCTTCTTATAGATGTAAGATTTTTGGCAATGTTTTTTACTTTTAAAATTCACTATTTCAAATGTATTTAACATTTAAAATTTGACCAAGTGATACTGCCTTTTGATCCTTATATCACAAGTGGACTTGGCTGTAGGATGTGCTCATTGCATGGGCTGTATATATTTGTATTCAATACCCAAAGCATGCAGTGTGAACATAATAGAGATTGAAAGACAGCCAGAAGGGTAATACTTGAACGCTTAAAGAAGTACCTTTGTACTTCATGCAGATTTATTAACTCTGCATTTCAAGTTCTTTATTAAACTTGCTTCTGAACTCTAATTTCCACAAACTAGATTTCAAATTCACAGCTTGAATTTTCATATTCCTTCTTTTTATAATCTTTTTTTAGCAATTTCCTTACTTATTCCTTTTTATTTAGATTAAAAGTTGGTTAAAATTCCACTTGGATAGCTACTGTTAGATACTGAATGCTAGCTTGCAGCAGCAATTAGAAGCATTCTTTTAATACAGGTATGAAAAAATACATTTGGAAGAACTATAGTTTTTTTTCCTTACTGAGTTGAAATTTCTTTTAATTATACATCTGATGTTTTTTATTTAAAATTGATAGTTGAAATCTCCATTGTATTTCTTTACCCAATAATGATAATGGTGAATATATCATCTTGTGATCCATTAACTGGATGTTTCTTTCACTTATTTATTTATAATTTTCCATAATTTCTGTTTTTTACAATGGGAATATATTACTTTAATAATTAAAAATAGTCATAGTTTTCTATTTTAACTTAATAATAGAGGATATGTTCTTCAGTTGAAGGGGGAAAACAATTTTTATAGACTATTAGAAGGAATTAGTTTGGTTTGAATGTTTGTATCTTTGCATAAAATTCCAAATATAAAATGTATTTGCTGCAATCATGACAATGATCCTTTTATTATCGATTGTCCATTCAAAGTTATCTATTGACAATAGACTGTTAAAAAATATATATTTGTATTTTGCAACTCCTTTCTTATATGAGGAAGAAAATGCCGAAATTAGAAATTCCATAGCAAAATAAAGATATAGAAGTTCATATTGGGACTTGTTTTAAAACATAATAAAGAATATTAAAGAACAAAAAAAAATAATAGAGGGTGCATTTGTATGAAAATGTAAATAAAAAAGAGATTAGAAATGAGTTTATAGAGAAAGAAGAATTTTAATAAATGTTCTTTTTGAATGATTGGGGCATTTTCTGAAATATTGTGAAACTGAATTTTATGATCTAATAGTTTAAACGAAAATGTCAGAATATAACTCAGCACATGGTCATGCCTGGCATATAGCCGGTCCTTAATAAGTATTTGTTGAAAGATTAATTGAACCAACAAGTCTTATTTGAGCACCTGTTATGTGGAGGATAAAAAACTACAACCCAGACAAAGCTAATGATCAGGTATGAGAGAGAAGGAATATAAGGAG
This sequence comes from Tolypeutes matacus, assembly GCA_026826555.1. Lineage (NCBI taxonomy): Eukaryota > Metazoa > Chordata > Mammalia > Cingulata > Chlamyphoridae > Tolypeutes > Tolypeutes matacus. The sequence goes on along the minus strand of JAKSZT010054500.1, from coordinate 970,948 downwards.
GATGCACAAATGACTACCACATAAGAAACTGTGTGATAAAAATAAATTTATCCTGAAAGTTCACAGGAAAGCCAGATCATTTCCCATTTGAATATGTTTTATGGGATAACGTAGGACTTGAGCCTGGGACTTTGTAAGGATTAACTGAGCAAATTATTTTTTGTAGAAATATAAGCAAATATGTAGAATTTCTAAATCAATATTATTAGAAGACCCTCAGTAAATTAAAAACAAAAGAATTGTATTACCAAGAAACTTTTTCATAATTGTCCATTTTTTTAAAACCCATTTGCGTTTTTATATTAATATAATATAAAATACTCTAGGTTCTTGCAAACTGCATCTCTATCTCTTAATCCTTTTTTTTTTTTTTTAATGTTTCAAACATCCATTGTAGTGTAACAGTTCTAAAATGTTTCAGTAATTACTTTTTCAATCAATTCATTCTTCAGGTTAAACTTCTGGCCTGAGTTATTGAAATTAATTTAATAATTAAAATAACATGTTATTTCTAATTAGAAATTTTCTCTTAAAGATTTAGAATAAGAGACTGGCCTTTATACATTTTTTTTCTTAAGAAGATCAAATATCTCATTTTTTTTTCATTTTATTTGCTCTCAGAGCATTATTTTTATGAGTAGCTGTACTACCGAATGCTGATTTCAATAGAATATAGAGAGATGTTAGGAGAAAAGCAAGCTGTTTTCCCACACTTGAGAGATTTATGTCCATTTTTTAAAAAATTATTTGAAAAGCACTTTAATACCAATATAGTTTTGCCACCCCTTTCATACCACATATACTTAAACTGTCCCATTTATCATCTAGAATCTGTTTATGCCCATTCTCTTCATCCTCCTGTTTCTATTCTTCCTCGTTTCCTCCTCCTTTTGTTCTTTCTTCTTTAAGTGTGCACAGATCATGTGGGTTTCATTCACCATTTTATATCCAGCTACTAACACCATCCATGGGTTTGAATTCACATTCACATAAATGCTTGTTGACTAAATTAATGACCACCTGGTCTGGAAAAGTAACCCCATTTAAATATACCAATCTAAGAAAAACAGTATCGAATATATATTTGACTCCATACTATACCCAGTGAATATAAAAATAAAATGAAAATGGATTTATTTTATTCACTGTTTTGGGATATTTTCACTCTCACTCTATCCAACCTTGCATAAGAGGTCAGAAGATTTAGGGCCTATTATGTTTCCCACTTTTTCCCACCACTTATTAGCTGTGTAACTTTTGGTCAGTGAATATACCTTATTGAGCCTCAAGTTTTTCAATATAATACATAACTAATAGTATCATGTATCAGAAGGAATAGATGAGAAAATCTACTGATCCATCTTGAAGATGAATAAAGATGTGAATATAATTTTTAATGTGGAGGTTATTTTTTTTTTACATTTTTGCTTATTAATTAAAATAAACTACTGTAATTCCTCATGAGATTCCAAAATTCCTTAACCTAAAATAATATATCTGAAAGAGTATCATCAAAATTACTACTAATGATGATTCTCTTTAATAATTTGTAACAAATATTTCACAACAATGCAAGGTGTTGGTGGTGGAATGATGTATGGGAGCCCTGTATGATGTTATGCATTTTTTTTTCGTAGGTCCACAACTTTTACTATACACTTATTGTTTATGTATGTCCATGTACGAATGATATAGTTCAATAAAATATTTTAAAAAAGAAAAATAATATATGTATATATTTTAATAAAAGAAATCATTAAATTTACTTAGTAATGCTGATTAATACTATCATTTAGAGGCATGTAACCCATGAAATTTTTAAACCAAAGCTTTAACATACATACTTGTATATCCCTACATGTTCAATGATATATTTTGAAGGACTAGACATTAAAGAACCATAATTACTATCCTTTCGATTATAGTAATTATAGAATACTCTTTTTTGTTTTTGTTGTTTTTTTCATTTGCACAGAAATTTTACCCCATATTGTTCTTTAACATATACCTAATGCCTAGTACTGAACTAGGAGCTGCAGCTGCTGCAGTGAACAAGACACATCTCTTCCTCAAAGAAATCAGATTTTATTAGGGGAAGCAGGCATGTAAGCAGACAATAAAGATATTATGTTGTTCGAGCTATTGCAGGTAGGAGTCCAGAATATCTTCAGATCATATGGAACCTCTCTCAGCCAAGCCAGAGGGTGAGGGAGTCAGTCAGGGACAACTTTTCAGAGGGAGTGGTATCAGTGTTAAAATTCTCCTGCCGCTCATGCCCTTCCCAGGGAGGTTTGAACATAAATTATTTAAAAATTTAATGTCTATGTAAGAGATATAGTAAAAATTTATTGTTTGGTTATACTGATTACTTGGCATTTTGTACTAAATAGAAGTAAAAAAATATTTTTCTGGGACTAGAGGTGGGAATGAAAGGGAAAAAATTAAGAGACAAAGAGGTAGTTTTAACAAACAGTAAATAAAGAACAAGGTATGATTAGGAATCAGATGTTAACTAGTAGAATTACTGGAAATAAGATTAGGAGGTTGAATGCAATTTGGTAGGTGACAATGCTAGGGTTTTTTCTTAAAGGTCTATGTGTTTAGGTTGTTCATGTCACAAGACAGGCAGTTTCAGTTGTGTGCCTTAGATGCTTCAAAGAATGAAGCACTAGTATCAGAGCAAGTGGTTATTTTACTGCTACTTTAGATATGTTAAATCGTCTGGCAAACCAACAATTCAGTCTGTTAGCTAATATTTTCTTAAGGTGAGGTAGCAGTTACTTGAATATGGATTCTTAATAACACTCTTTTAATGAATTCTCAACCAATATTAGTGTTGCTAATGATTTATGTTAATGTCATTTTGTTAGATATGCTCCTTTAATAATTGTCAGTTACCTTTTATTATTGTTCCTCAAGTTGTTATGTATTTTGGCATGTATTATCAACTAAGTTGCTCTTTACTATATTTTTGTAAATAATAATTTAGCTGTTAACCTCATGTACCAGTCTAAAATGTTAGTAATTGACTTGTCTTACTGCAAGTCTTGATGAGATATACCTTTTTCTCCCATTTTAGGGAGGTTATGAGGCTAGATATTACAGTGTTCCTTTCTACTTCTTAAAGTATATTGGCTCATATGACTGGATTTTTTAGGAAGATAGTGTACTTTTTCAAGTTGTAATTGTGTAAAACTCTAATAATTTGAATTGGCACTAATTAAGGTTGCAAACATGATTTGCTGAATCATGGCACATTTATTTTGATTGTTCCCATCCTGGCTTTCTTCATATTTTCATTATCATTTCAAATGCACGTTTAATTCTTTCAGTATTGTCATTTCAGCCAACTTACATCATTTAGGACACTTTGTAAAGGAAATGAAATATCTTATTGTTTCATCCACTTGATTGATTTCTGTTCCTGTGTTTTCTTTTGAGATGCCCAAAATCTTTTCTGAGCTTGTCTATAATCTGTTCATGATTTCTTTTATCACAGCATCACCTATCATCTTTTTACATTTTCACTTTGTTGCTCTTAAAGGATTTATTGTCTTTTCCTTATTATTCAAATAGGGATATTAAAAGTGGGGAAAGAGATGAAAAGGTTACTTTAATTTCATCACCCTACTTCTTCCTGTCTTCTTTGCTCTTACACAGTATTTTTCTTAGAGTACTGCTTCAACATGGGGAAAATTACTGTTCATTTAATCATCCATCTCTCCATTTATTCATTTATTTTGTCTATCATTAGCACAATACTTGACACATATTTGGTTATAAATGAATGAAAAAATTAGTACTCTCTTAATGCAATAAAATGTCATGTTTCCACCTAGTCAGTTTATCTTTTTGTTTTACATTTAACTCCCTAAACTCTAAAAAATAAGAGAGAGAGAAAAATTTTAATATGAATCTACTATTGTTTAGAAAATGTTTGCAATTGAGTGGGAGAGAGTGTAAACTACAATGTAAACTATAATCCATCCTTAGTGGCAATGCTTCAAAATGTGTTCAATTGCAATGAATGTACCACACTAATGAAAGAAGTTGTTAATGTGGGGAAAAGTGGGAGGTGTGGGGAGTGGGACATATGGGAATCCCTTATATATTTTTAATGTAACATTTTATGTAATCTAAGTATATTTTAGAAAAAATAAAAAATATATTGAAAAAAAGAAAGTGTTTGGTAAGGTATAGCCAATTTCAAGTAATTTTGTTTCTGGTGTATGTTTTATTTTGAGCAAAAAATATCTAATCAAAAACTATATATTCCATGAAAAAAACATTCCAGGCTTGAAATTTTTATCTATTGTCATAGACCTACCCAAATGCCGTTTTGTGAAAGATGAATAAATTTTTTTATGTTATTTTTAAATGTGGCCAACTTATATCGTGTCATATAACATTGAAGTTAACATGCTGATAATTTCATTTCATTTAAATTTTTATCAAAAAGCATCTTGATCCATAAATAGGCATCTAGGAAAAATAAAAAATATTAAATGTGCTTGCCTCATTTTTAACTTGCTAGCAGAAAAGGTATAATTTATATAAAAAATAAGATATTATGTAATAAGTTAATAATAAAATAATGTTTACAGTAGAAAGTAGATAGTCTTTTCTTCAAAAATGATTTTTAAGCTCTGATTACAAAACAATCTTATAACTCAATGAAATTTAAAGACATTCATATGTAACATAATTCAATTAGTGGCTATGACTTTTATCACATTTCTTGAATTTCAAGATATAAGCTTAAATTATAAATATTTTCCTACATAACTCATAACCTCATTTCACTTTATTCCAAAACAATAATGAAATTGAAACAGAAAAGAAAACATCTTCCAAAGAATATGCAATCAAGTGGTATTTTTTTTTTAAGATCATTGATATTTAGGGTATTTGTCAAAATTAATTTTATTTTTAATTGATTGAACTTTACTTTGAAAGGGTGATTACTTTTCTATTTGTTGGTAATTAAATCAGGTTTCATGCATAGAACCCTTAATAATATTTTCAGAAATGGGCCAGTTTATGAATAATTCATACAAGATCAGCAATACAACTTCAAGAATGCATTTTTTATATTCTGCATGTAATATGGAAAGCATTTTGTGATATTAAGATGTAAATAATTTTAATATATGGAAGAAATTTGTTTTAACATGGTAAGTCCCCTTCATTTAGGGTAGCTTTTCTAGAACAGGTGTGGATATGTTTTTATACTTCATGACTCACCAAATCAAATTCTTCAGAGGATTTAGCTATTTTCTTTTCTTTTATGATTTTTAGTATTGATGGTTTCCATTCTAGAAGTAGATGATTGATAACTAGAGCTGAGAGCTCCTGAAAAACAAGCCAGCAGTCTGTTCTTTTCTTGGTGCCCTCTGTAAAACTATCAACTATTGTCAAATATATTATTTCTTGGGATACAGCCAGTCAGGAAGTTAAAATCAAATGCATCTAGCATAAAAATGGTTTGAAATCTCTTGGTTATAATATAATATTTCTGTAAACAGTTGGTAATTTGTATTTTAAAGGAGGGGCAAAATCAATTTCAGGGTTTTCTTTTTCTTCATGAACACTGCATTTATATTTTAATCTATTTAATTTAATATATTTTAGTTTTGTCAGTGTTTGGTTTTATAAAAATACTTTTGAATAAACAGAAGAAATAAAATGTCAGACATGATCAAATTTTTGTTATTGATACAAATAGATTGAGAATGTCTATGAATATACATATTCCCATCTAACATGGATAACAACAGTTTCTAATCCTGAGTGTTTTATACACCAAAAATCAATCAAATATTGAATGCTAAAGGGAAAAATCAAGTGAAAAGATAGAGGGGCCAAGTCCAAAATAATGTTACTTTTATCTTTCCTATGTGGAAAATTCTGTCACTATCACTAAGGAACAACATATTTTAGGTTTTAGTGAAAGTTCATACTGTACCTTATTTTCATTAGTTTTTAACATGGAATTATGAATTAGTGGATCAGGAATACAAGAACACAAGGCAGGGGTATATTTTATCTCTTGTGATAAATGGTGTATTATTAAGGCTCTATAATATAAAGGCCCTAAAATAGTGCACATTTATTCTCATACATTACTATAAATAAACTGTGAAGATGCTAGAAGAGAATGGTTAGAATCCAAGGAAACTAAGGAAATTTTCCAGAGATAGAAAATGGCCTGAGTCTTTTGAAAGTGTACATCAAGCACCTGCAAAAATTAACCCTAAATGATCAATTCTAACTCATACTCAGTAAAGTAATTAAAATAAAATATAAATATAAAACCCTTATGTGTTCCAGGTAAAAAAAAAATTCAAGTAAATTTTAAGGGCAAAAGTATTAGCCTGGGATCAGACTCTTTCAAAACCACTGTAAAAAGTAAGGTAAAAATGTAGCAGCATTTAAAAATCCTCAGTAAAATAAGTGTGAACCAAGTATCTTATATCCAGTCAAACTGTCCCTCAAATTTTCAACATATAAGAACTCAGGGAATTCTTCTTAAGCAATCTACTAGAGGATGAGCTCCATGCAACCATCTGATGACTGAGCAAACATCAGTAAAATAACCAATGATGTGATGTGCATTTTTAAATACAGTAAAGTACATTTAAAGCTAAGACAAAGGGGAAATGTGAGTGCCAGATCAAAGTGCAAATGTTATATATAGAGACAAAGTAGAAATCATACAATTTTTAAATGGGAAACGAAGGGAAAAAAGGAAATATAAAATGTTCATTATTGTATAGGTAATAGGTGGGTGTTAAAGGATAATGAGGGAAGGCTGATAAGCAAGACAGAAAAATGGTTAAATGAGAAAAAAGAGAATTAAGGGCATTTTTTAAATGTATAGCAGTACAACAGTAACAGTAAAACAGAAAGGCAAAACTTCTTAATTACCAAAAAAGGAAAAAATTATAAATAAAAGAGTAAAGAATATACATCTTGTAGAGATAAAAACATGTAACAAACACATATAACATATAACAAAATGCACTTAATTAGAAATCTTATGCTAGGTTTCAGATAACACATTAACCATATAAATGCAAATGCACTTAAATCACTACTAAAAAGAATGAAGATTTTCAATTTGGCACACAAACAATAACTACCTCTATGCTGTATACAAGAGAAAACACTTAAGGCAAAATGATTCAGAAAGTATAAAAATAAACAGTTGACCAAACTGTACCAGGCATATAGTTAAGAAGGGGACAGGCATAGTGATCTGACATCACACAAAGTAGAACACAAGCCCAAAGGCACTGAACATGACAAAGAATGTGAATGACAATGAATAACTTCAATCTAATCATCAGAGAAATCCAAATTGACACACTCTATAAAATAATTGATCAGGACTCCTCAGAAAGATCAAGGTCTTAAAGCTGAATAGTATTCCATTGTATGTATAAAACATGTTATGTATCCATTCTTCAGTGGATAGACACTTGGATTGTTTCCACATTTTAGCAATGTGAATAATGCTAATATGAACATCAGTGTGCAAATGTCAGTTTGTGTCCTTGCTTTCAGTTCTTCTGAATATATTCGTACTAATTAAGATTGCTCGATCAAATGTCAGTTCTATATTTAGCTTCTTGAGGAACCTCCAGTCTTTCTTCCACAGAGGCTGCGCAATTCTACATTCCCACAACAAGGAAAGTGTTGTGTGTGTGAAGGAGTGTTCCTATTTCTCCATATCCTCTCCAGCACTTGCAGTTTTCTTAACAATGGTCATCATATAAGGTGTGAAATGATATCTCATTGTTTTGATCTACATTTCCTTAATAGCCAGGGATGTTGAATATTTTTTCATGTGTATTTTAGCCTTTTGTATCTCCTCTTTGGAAAAAAAAATGTCTATTCAAGTCTTTTGCCTATTTTTTAATTGGGTTGCTTGTCTTTTTATCATTGAATTGTATGATCTCTTTGTATATCATGGATATCAAACCTTTATCGGATATGTGATTTCCAAATATTTTATCCCATTGGGTAGGTTGCCTTTTTACTTTCTTGAGAAAGGCTTTTGAAGAACAGTGTTTAATTTTGAGGAGGTCCCATTTATCTAATTTTTCCTTCGTTGCTCATGCTTTGGGTGTAGGGTTTAAGAAACTACCACCTATCAAAAGATCTTGAATATGTTTCCCTACTTTTTCTTCTAGGAGTTTTGTGGTGTAGTTTTTATATTTAGTTCTTTGATGCATTTTGAGTTAATTTTTGTATAAGGTGTTAGATGGGAGTCCTTTATATTTCTTTTGGATATATATGAATTTATGTTAGCACAACTCTTTGATGAAAATGACAGCCACTGAGTGTGCTATTTGAAAGGATTGTAAAAGGCATGGGACTGTATAACACAAGGAATCCTGTGGTGAATGATGCAGTGAGGTTAACAGGACAAATATGAGAATGAACTCGCATGAACTATAACAAATATATAATACTAATACAGGGTTTTAATAATAGGGTGTGTTGGGAAAAAATACATCATAAGTAAGGTATGGACTATAGTTAGTAGTAATATTTTGACGATGCTCTTTCATCATTTGTAATAAATGTTCCACAACAATGCAAGGTGTTGGTGGTGGGGTCATGTATGGGAGTCCTGTATGTTATGCTTGTTTGCTTTATAAGTTCACAACTCTCACTATACACTTATTTATGTATGTTCATATAAAAATGATCTATTTCAATAAAAACTTTTAAAATTAAAAAAAAAAATCAGGATCACCAAAGACAAGGAAAGACTAACTGACAAAGACTGGAAGAGATTAAAGGAGACAAGATTCTGAATTGAATCTTGGAACCAAAAAAAAACATTAGTGGAAAATCTGTTGAAATTCAAATAAGCTTTGTAGTTTAGTTAGTAATATTTTACAAGTGTTAATTAACTGGTGTTGATAATTTTTTGTGGTTCCATAAGATGTTAACATTAGGGGAAACTCTGGGTGAAGGGTATAAGGGAACTCTCCAATATATTTGCAACTCTCTCTGTGATCTAAAATTATTTCTATATAGAAAGTAAATAAGCAGGGAGGGGATGTGCAGTTGAAATACAGGGGCTTTTTCGGGATTTGGAGGTTGTCCTGAGTGTCGTTATGGCAACGGATGTAGGCCATTTTAAATCAGCACACACCATTCAGAACTGTGTGGGAGAGAGTGTGGTCTACGATGTGAACTGTGGTCTATGGTTGATGGCAAGGCCCCAGGATGTGTAAGTCCATTGAGGGTGATGGGCCACACTTGTATGGGATGTGGTGGGAGGTGTGGGAGGTGGGGAACATGGGAATCCCAGTAGGTTCCATGTAATATTTAGGTATTCTAAGCACCTCTTAAAAAATATATATGTATAAATAACATTTTTGTAAGCAAATGCACATATATGCATATATATTTATATATCATTTTACAAATATTGGTATGTATTGTGAAAATTTTGATTTTTACCTACAATAAAAAATAAATTAATTTAAAAAAAAATAAAGTAAATAAGCAAACAAAGTGAAGATATGCTATCTGCCCTGTCCATAGCATAGGCTTATATCAAATTATATAATGAACTTGAGGTGTTATACAAATGTGAGGTGAAATTACATAGGTAGTGAAAGCAGTGCTTCTGACACATTAGCTTAACCATCACAAAGATTAAGACCCTCCTTGGATTACAAAATCTAATCAGAGGCCCTTAACTTAAGTAATTTAGTCAAAAGTTCCACCTACAATAGTTTTACATTCACAGGAATGGATTTGCTTTAAGAGCAGGATATCTGGGTCCATGAAAGCTTCAAAGTGCCACAGTGAGTGACTATGAAAAAATGCTATCATATTCCTTTACAATAATGAAAAAAATATATTAAAAACATGTGTTTTACTATGTTATACAGTCCCCACATTATTTTCTAGCTTCCTTTCAGTGGAAATATTACATCCACAGCCTATCACTTTCAACCTCAATCCCATTTATAAATCAGCAGAATGGATAATAAACTTCAATAACAAAGTAAAAAAACATATGTTTTAAAAGCAATGATAATTTATTATGTGTTATGAAATAAAATTTATTTTTAATCCAAACGGTTAGTAATGCTGAAAACAAAACTTGCATGATATAACTCATTTAAAAGACAAATTAATACTGGGGGAATTATTTCATCCCCAGTTTGCAGAACATATTTGTTTCTCAAATTTGAGTTTGATTTTCATTTAAATGGAGTTATGAAGTATAGTATTGGTTTATACCTTAATTTTTGGATAATATCTTGTTTTTTTAGTCCATTTACTTTCTAAATAGTATTAAGACGAAGGCAATATATGTGTACATTTTATTGTTTTAATTCTATAGTCTAATCTTTCATTTACTTTGTGACCAAAGAATGTTCAATAATCTGAAAATAATGCATTCATTGCACAGAGTTTATCGCTGTATATTTTAATTATCTTATGCCAGGATTAAAGATTCAAAGAGTGGATTTTATGTTTTTATACCTAGCATACCTATGAAAGTATAACTTAATGCACCTATGATTTCCTTGGATAATCAATATGAGACTGAGTTAAGTATATATATTACTTCAGCAGCAACAGCAACATAAAACATATGCTTAATCTCTTCAAGTCAATCAGTATTCAGCACATTCAGGAAATCTAATTATAAATATTTACATTGGCACTCCACCTATTCACATTCTGATTTTCTTTTGGCATCCAGTGCTCTCAAATATCTAAGATGCTCAGGGACCACTCCTGCAATGCCCAACTTTGGTTTTGTTCCTGACTTTTATCTTAACCTCCTATAAAAACACACATACCAATCAAGTCTTACATTTCCTATATCCCATTCTTTTAAGGCTTGATTCCATATTATTCTTCAAGGCTATATTAGCCAACTTTTTAGCTATTTCAGATAGAATCTTGGCTGCAGAATTGTTAGCCATTTAAAAGCATTTAAATATCTGCAATGAATCTGTATGAAATGCATAGGCATTATGTTGTTTCATACTGTATTGATTTATCTCTATTGGCAAATGCCTTCCTTTTTGAGGCTAAAACAAATGTTGAAGTGAAATAGTGGCAAGATGTTTCAATATTCTTTGGGAACACCAGATGAGGACACTGCCTTTTTAAAATAGCGCGTGCTTAAAAATCTCATTTAATACTTCTTAATTTCACACTTACCATATCAAGATAGAGAATGTAGAGTAGGATATAGATTTGCTGAATATTTTGATTAGTTTTCTTTACACAGTATTATTATACAAGTACAAGATGTTTCTTTGACTGGAAGAAGTAATGAAATTCAGTAAACTCTAAAATATATTCAGTTCATTTTCATGTGCAAATACTGTCACAAGATTGATTCAATTTGAGGTGATTTTGTTATACAATAGGTTCTGTCTATCTATCTATCAATAAGCACACACACTAGATTGTAGATCACATATACAGAAAATGACATTATTCCCTTGATTTAGGACTTGAAATAAAATCAAGCCTTGAGATGAATAAATGATTTGAAAATATTTTATACGTTTTTGCACATACTGTATCCAAGATATTTTACAATACAATGACATACTTTTTTCTAAATTACTATGCAGGCATATGCAAAAATTATGCACTAACTAGACCAATAACTTGTACTAATGATGGAAATCATTCATATAGCCTAATAAATGATGCTAATCTTACCACAAGGAGATCACCTTGTATTGTTTAGAAATTGGCAATAAATTATAAAATTTATCTCTTGTACACTGTGAATAAATGAGAAAACAGAATATATGAAAAGAACACCCTAAAATAAAGTGTGTACAATATAATTGCCCTAGGTTTTAAATTGATGCTTAGTGCTGGACTAATTATGTGTAATCCATGTGTCTTCTCAAATATTTCCTTCTATCTTAGATGAATGAAATTTAAACATCTTGTTCTCTTGTGTTACTAATAATGAGGGACATGTCATTTCTGAGGATGGTTGTGCTTGTAAATGTGTTATTCATGTAACCTCCAAGATTTTTTTGTACTTAGTATTTCAAAATCTACATATTTTTTCTGGATCTCTGTGTATTAATTTAGACATTGGGTATAATTTGGGGGCACACCCACTTTCTACATTTCCTTTTATAAAGCCTGAATTTACATTGAAATATTGCTGCTGACCTAAAGAAATATATAAAGTATGTTTTTGTCTCAAGAATTTTTATTGTATTTAATTGAGCTACTGAGTATGGTAAGTTTCTCACCAAGCAAAGAAGATTTTCATCTATAACATTGAATTTCATCCATAAAGCTCTTATGTTGAATGGAGTACTTTTTCTCAATAACAGAGCATTGCACACACAAATAAATACACAGGCATGTATCCTTGATGTAGATTACAAATGATAAATCAGTATTTAATGGTAAATGTTCTATTTCCATATATTTGAGATGAAGAATAAGAAACACCATATTGTTAAAATAAGGAACAACTAAAAAAACAAATATAATAGTCACATGCCATAAAGCACAAGGAGTATTTTCCTTTTCATGTTGAAATTGTTATGACATATGTTCATTAGGATTTTTCCAAAAGACTTACAGAGAGTTAAGAATGCACCCTCACCCAATTACACTGAACTACTTAAAATTTTTAAATGTATTTGACGAATACAAAAATTATTTTTTATAAAAGACAAAGCACCAACTTGGCTAGAATTTTAAGGCCTAAATTAATTAAATATTTCAGAAAAAAAATCCATCATTGAGCTGCAGAGTAAAGAGGCCCCAGCTCCCTAAAATGTAAAAACTAAGTGTTGATATTTAAGCTTATGGAGAAAAGGGAAAAGGGCAAGAATTGGCCATTAGGAACTACATGCTTTCTTTGTATCCAGCATAATTTTTGTTACTTTTTCTTCTTTCATTTCAATAACTCAAACCCCCAAAACTATTAACCTTCAGTAATCTGTGTAACTGATTTTCCAACAGTAGAAATATTTCAGTGATTTAGTGAAGGAAAATTTTAATAGGGCCATCAAATTCATCTCTTAATAAACTTAACGTATGGGCAGGCCTCTATGCAGGTTGATAAATGTTATCCAAATCACCTTAGTGTATTTCTGGATTTCTTTTTTTTTTTTTCTTTATTATAGAAGTTGTGGGTTTACAGAAACATCATGTATAAAATACAGTATTCTCATATACCACCCCACCACCAACACCTTGCATTGGTGTGAAACATTTTTTATAAGTGAAGATAGCACATTCTTATAATTGCATTATTAACTAAAGTCCATGGTTTAACTTAGGGTTCACTGAGTAGTGAGGTTCTATGCATTAATTTTTTTCATTATTTTTAAAGGAGGTTCAGGTTACATACGTGTTACATTGAAAATATATCCTCCTTCTCCCACAATTTCCCCCATTAACAACATCTTTCATTAGTGTGGTACATTTGTTACAATTGATGAATACATATTGAAACATTGCTACTAACCATCGTCTACAGTTTATGTTTTACACTTTGAACCACAAAATTTTATAGGTTTTCACAAAATGTATAATGGCTGGTATCCATCATTGTAATATATAGAAAGATTCCAATGTCTCTAAAATACCCCATGTATTAGTCAGCCCATGGAGTGCTGACGCAAAATACCAGACCTCTGTTGACTTTAATAAAGGGTATTTATTTGGGGTAGAAGCTTATAGTTACCAGGCCCTAAAGAGTCCAACTCAAGACACCATAAGAGGTACTTTATCAACCAAAGTCTGTTGCCACATGTTGACACAAGATGGCAGGCGATCTCTGCACAGGTTCATCCTTCCTCCTTCTTAAGGCTCCGTGGTCCAAGCTTCTTCCGATCACAGCTGTGGCTGGCATGAGGCCCGTCTTTCTCCCCAGAGTGGGCTCAGCTGCTCTGTTCTCTCCACAAGGTCACCTGTAGACTATCAGGCTCATCTTTCTTCCCAGGTCTGTGTCTATGGAGCACTCTCTCTTCCTGTGTATCTCCTGTGTTCTCCTTTTCCGTGTGTTTACTTTCCTGTCTTTAATTGAGCATCCCTTTGATTGAGGGTTTATATAGCCCACAAAGGGGGGTGCAGGGACTCAAACCAAGTTGCCTTAATGATGTGGTCAAATAAAAGCCCTAAACTTGATTTAATAAAATAAAAGTGAAACTTCTGAGTCTATGACAATCTAATATGCCCAGAGGAACAGACCAGTTTACAAACACAATCCAATATCTATTTTTGGAATTCACAAACAAGTCCAAACTGCCACACCCCATGTTATACCTATTTTTCCCCCTCCTTCCCCTCAGAACCTTTGATGACCACTGTCTTTATAACAATACTACAATTTCTTACATTACTAGAATAATGAGTCTACTTTAGTTCATAGATGCATTCCCCCCTTATGTTTGGTCATTCTTCCATCTTGAGGATTTGGGGATGGTGATTCCCACTCTATTTCCAATTGAGAGGGGGCTTAGATACCATGGGGCAGATAGATGGAATTGACTTGCTTGCACTTGAAGTTTCTCTCTGCTTCTTGAGTTGGAAGTTGTCCATCATTAGCCTTTCATTATTTGTCCTGGGTGTGTCTGATGAATTGGAGAGTAGGTGTTGGCTGAAACTCTGCTGAGATTCAGGGCACACCCGGCATATGAAGAGCTGGAAGATTTAAGTCTCTGAGATATATATTTAATGGGTGTATTGCTGATTATAGGTTTAAATACATGAGTTAGAAAAAATGTGTTGGAAAATTATAAATGAGTCTAACTCTGGTACATTAGGGAATATGGGTAATTATATGTTCCAAGGTAAGGTCCAATGACGGGGAACCAATTTCCTGGGGTTGTCTGCCTTGCCTATAATGTCTAAGTGTCTATAGAGCCCTTGGGAGCACCCTATTTTGAGGCACTCTTTATTGTGGCAGACAGTGAGATACTCCTGAGACATGCATAAGCATAACTTCTGGAATGACCTCTCGACTCACTTTGAAATCTCTTAGCCAAAATATTCATTTGCATTTAATATTTCACCATTTTGTTCTAGGTCTTTCTCCAAATGCATTGTTAGTTGGCGCTTGGTAATAATCTCTCAGTGCCAAGTAGTCTCATCGCTTGGAGTCCTGTTCCACATTGGGGGAAGTCAGTGAATTTATATGATGAGTTTGGCTTAGAGAGAGACCACATTTGAGCAACAAGGAAGCTTTCAGGAGATAACTCTTAGGCAATATATATTACTAGGTCAGGTTTCAGTTTCACAAGAATGAGGTTCATAAGTACAGTCATCAATATCAATGGCCTGATGCATTGGTCCGCCCTCCTTTGCTAGGCCTTGCCCATGTACTCCAGAGAGTCTCATCACTCTATAAGAGTATGCAGAGTATGTAGCAGCACTCGCCAAGAAGGGAATTCAATATTCTTTTGGTTATTCTGTAGGTCTCCACCCAACAAGGTAACACCTCATGACCACATGAACACACTCACACTCCATATGCATTTTAAAATTTTCGCTCTGTCACCATATATACATTCTAACATTTCCCTTTTTAATCATGTTCAGACATATACTATCATTGCTGTTAGTCAGGTTTACAATGTTGTGCCACCATCACTACCATCTGGATGAGTTCTTAAGTTGTTTTCAGCATGTAAGCGTTCAGCTCTACCCTTGATTACATGAAATGGGAAAAAAATAAAAAATTACTAACTCAAGGTAAACTTTTACCTGGTTCAGTTGCCTTTCTGGGAAAATAATGATTTTCCAGGGTTACCTTACTATACCTTAGTATTCTCTGAGGTAGGGAGCAACATAATCATAGGGCTGCTGGAAAGAATCATTTAGTACAGAGAAGAATAGTTCTGTAATTGAAATAATCACTATCAACTTATCTACTTCATAAATTATTAACATAATTTTCTTAAAGTAAACACATGTCTGTATTTAAATTTGCTACCCAGATTTACTCTACTCTTACTGATTGTTGCTGGCAAATTTATTTCTTGACTAGTTTTAGTTCAAAAAACAGCATTGAGGTTGCAATGGTTTGAAGCAGGATGGAACTCAGAAAACCATGTTCTTAAAGCTAATCCATTCCTATGGTTGTAAACCTATTGTAGGTGGGGTAATTTGGTTATTTTAGTTCATTTAGGGCTGGGCCCAAGGTAGGTCTTAATCCTGTTACTGGATTCCTTTATAAATGGGATGAATACAGAGAGAGAAAGCCACAGAAACAGAGAGAAAGCCACTGAAGCCTGAAAATAAAAGCAAAGAAATCTGAAAGAGAAGAGAGAAAATAGCAGATGCTGCCACGTGCTTTCCATGTGACAGAGGAGTCTGGGATCACTGGTAGAAATCACCACCTGATGATGCCTTGATTTGAACATTTTTGTGGCCTCAAAACTGTAAGCTTGTAAGTTAATAAATCCCTACTGTAAAATCCAACCCATTTCTGGTATATTGCATTCTGGCATCCAAGCAAAATGAAAGAGGTGAAAAGAGAAAGATTGTTATAAAGATTGTCCACTACAAAACAGTAGTATGATAGCTCCTGAAATTGTTGTTTTCTGCTTTAACATTGTTTTATTCTTCCTGCCATTTGTAATTATTATCTTAATATGATTTCTCTAAGCAGGATTCTAGGTCTAGTGATCATTTTAATAAGACAATTCTAATCTATCATTCCCCTTTGTTCCCATCTCTCTTTTCTTCTTACAAACAATGTACAAATTAGCTTTGAATTATTGTTATGATATGATCCTTCATGTTGAAAATATAACAAAGAATTATCTGATTTGAAGTCATATTTAAATGGGTTATGATGAAATTACACAGAAAAGAATTTAGTTAAGATATATACATAGTATACATAGGAGAAAATCAAATACAAATATTATATGGAGTTAAAAATTTCAAATTCTATAAGAAGGACTAAACCTTGGTTTATGGTAATTAAATTTTCATTTAAAAAAATACTATAAAATGTAGGAGGAGATTTCAAAACCATCCTGAATTATCTTACATAGTTTATATACCCATTGTTTTGCATGTATGAGAACATAATTGCTTTTCATAGAAACATAACTGCCATGGGTATCTTGTTAAGTTCTATTTTACTTAATGTTTTTCAACCTATACATCAGAGAATTCAGTGTAATTCCGAATCTAACCTTGATGAGCAATGATTGCCAGGGTTTCTCCTTAGTCTTCAAACAAATCTTAAACATTGTGAAAGTTATGGAAACATGTTAAAGAAAATATTGTGGATGACTGCATCAGGGTGTGGGTGTTTGTGTGTGTGTGTAAGCATGCGTGTAGGAAGGTTGTGTGGAAAAACTAAAAAGAGTTCTACAAAAAAACAGGAGAGGCACATCAATCTAAATCTCTTGACTACTTCTAAGAACTGATAGAAGCTAAGGAATAGCCTTCTCATCTTTTTTTCTAGATGAGATTTTAAGACCTGAAAAAATGTAATGATTATTTTCAACTTATCTAATAGATAGAACAAATTTTCATATTTTAAATTACTTGTATAAATAACAAGAAAATTCTGATGCCTAAAATTACCATCCCAAGTACAATAAGAGTGGCTAAATCTCATGGCAAGGTCCTCAATTCTTTGTAACAAAGAAGTAGGTGTGACTTGATTCTTTAAATATGTGCTAATCGTAGGTTTGCTTAATTGAGGCTATTCCACATACATTATCTTAGGTCTTTAACTGTTTTAGAACTTGCAAGACTATTTTCCAAATTTAACCACCATTGAGTGAGGGAAAAGTGTTTCCAACAACCCTGTGTTTGCTTTTAATTATTTATTTATGGGGTTATTCTTTTTCCAGAAAATAAGCAGGAAGGACAAAATATCAGCTTACCTCTTAGGAATTTTTATCTCTTGGGTCATAAGGATAGGTCAAATCTATGTCTCATTAGGTAAGCATTTATAGGAAGAGGAAATTGGAGATTATATCATGATTGGGGGAAGGGGTTAGGCCACCTACTATGGTTCCAATAGTAACCAACATGAAAAAACTCAGATTAGGCAGGTGAACAATGAAGAAGACTGACAGCAGTGAAAAATCCAGCCATATAGGAAGTTTATTTCACAAAGACCCATCCTTGACTAGTGAAGGAGGATGGACCATTGAAGGGCCCTTGATATTGATTACTGTTATTAGAAAATTTAATTTTGAAATGGAAATTTAGACTAGTATTATATGGTGTCTAAGAGTTACCTCCTGAGAGCTTCCTTGTTAATCAAATGTGGCCTCTCTCTAAGCTGAACTCAGCGTATAAATTCATTACCTTCCCCTCAGCATGGGACAAGACTCCCAGGGATGAGCCTCCCTGGCATCTAGGGATTACTACCAAGCACCAATTAGCAATGCAACTGGAAAAAGACCTTGACCAAAGGGGGAAAGGGTAAAGACAAATGAGTTTACGCGGCTAAGAGACTTCAAAGTGAGTCAGGAGGTCATTCTAGAGGTTGCACTTATGCATGTCTCAGCAGGTTCTCATTGACTGCCAAAGTAAATATTGCCTCAAATAGTGGGGTTCCTGAGAGCTCTGGAGACATCCAGACACTATTGGCGGGACAGGCAGCTCAGGAGTTTAGTGCCCTTCCAGTGGGCCCTAAATTGGGAATTTATGCTCCACAGGGTGATAGAGCTGGACTCCATTGTGGTTTCCCACCCCTTCTATTTGAACCTATAGTTAGTATGAGATTTTATAGGTGTATGTTCAAGAGACAAATCTTTGGGCTTTCCATGTGCCAGTTGAGCCCTGAATCTCAACAGAGTTGCAACACCTACTATCCAGTTCATTGGACTCACCAAGGACAACTAGCAAGGAGATGGTGATGGACAATGACCATCCCAAGGAACAGAGAGAGTCTACAACTGCAAGCAAGATAGACCCATCCATCTGACCCATGGGATCTAAGCACCGTCTTAATTAGAGGTGGAGAGTGCATCACCATCCCAGAATCCTCAGGTTTGGGGAATGAACAATGGGCTAGTGTAGACTTACTGGTATTCTACTATAGATTTATTGTGATTCTAGCAATGGAGGAATGTTTATCATTGATGTGGAGGTAGTGGCCACTGAAGGTTCTGAAGGGAAGAAGAGGGAAAGACAGGTGTAATTTGGTGGCATTTTCGGGACTTGGGAAATTGTCCTGAATGATATTGCAATGACCTATACAAGGCATTATATATTTTGTCATAATTTACAAAATTATGCAGGAGATAGTGTAAACTACAATGTAAATTATAATCCTTGCTTAGTGGCAATGCTCCAAAATGTGTTCATCAGTTGTAACAAATGTACCACACTAATGAAGGATGTTGTAATGTGGAAACGTGTCGGAAGGGTAAGGAGCAGGGCATATGGGAGTCCCCTATATTTTTTATGTAACATTATGAAATCTAAGTATCTTTAAAAAATAAAAGTAAAAAAGTATGTACAAAAAAAGACCAGTCCTTGGCAGTAGGCAGCATTCCCATAAGTAGGCAAATCATGATATCAGTGAATACTAGATTAAGTATCTCTCTTCCAATCTGGCATACACTTGTATAAAATGTTTTTATTCAGCAGTATAGTTTTTATTCTTTAGTCACAATCATAGTAGCTGACACTAGCAGTGAAAATCACCTCACTTTCCCCAGTGCTTCAAGCTGTTCTATAATTTAAGGTGGAAATTTCCACAGTGCTGAAAAGTGTTCAGTTTTCAACTGCTGAGTTTCAAGTAAGTGGGAATATTGATGCGGTTACTTCAGTTAATGAAGGCTTGATCTGGACATTTTTCTTGACCTCAAACTCTAAGCTAATAAATTCCCATTTTATAAGCCAGCATATTTCATAGTATCTGTTTTAAGCAGTCTAAGAAACTAAAACAGATTTTGGTACCAGGAGAGTGCTGTGCTACTATTGCAATTACCAAAATGTGGGAAGAGCTTTGAAATTGGGTAGTGGGTAGAGACTGGAAGAATTGTCTGGTGCTTGATAGAAAAGGCCTAGAATGTTTTGAAATATATCATAGAATTATAGGTGTTAAACGTACTTCTGTTGAGGCTTTAGAAGAAAATGATGAATGTGTTGGAAACATAAGAAAGTTAATTCTTCTTTTAAAGTGGCAGAGAACTTGGCAAAATTGAGTTCTGAAGTCAGATGGAAGTCAAAAGTTTATTGCTGAGGAGATTTTCAAACTCAAGTTGAAAAGTTCAGCCTAGTTTCTCCTTGCAGTATAGAGTAAAATGTGAGAGGAAAGGGATAAGCTGAGAACTGAACGCCTAGCTACAAAAGAACCAGAAACTGATGGTGTGGAAAATTCTGAGCTTCTGGAAAGGGAGTCCTCAGAGAATTGTTCTCAATGTGAGGGATTAATTGAACATGGAACCAGTTAGCCATTACAGTGCAAGTCAGGATTGGAGGTGCATTTTATCCAGGAAGGATTGTGGAAAGTTCTATGGTCTGATATTATGGCCCCTGTGTACTACATGCAAAACAAGCTTCTTGCAAGATCTGTATGTACCACTGCCAGCCTGGACTAAAAGAGACAGGAAAGGTACAGATTGAAGGAAAAATTATTTCAAGTGTAGGAACATGGAAGCTGAGGTCTGAAACAAAACCATCTTCTCAGGCCAAGAGCATGCACCCACCCATGTGTGTTGGAAGGGTGAATTCATAAGGAATAGGTTCCACCTTCTTTCCAATCGGTTCTCAAAAAGTGCTTCTCTGCATAGAATAGGCAGGCACTTGCTTCAGTTGAACCCAGGTACCATTCTCTTTGGTAACTTCTCTTTCTGATCAATTTTCTTTGTGCATTTTGGAAGCTATATTAGCTCTTGGAATTCCTAATATTTTCAATACATACATTAATTATGGCAGAATCTTTTCCTTAACTTGTTTGTTTACAACAATGCCAACAGTATGTTGTAGGTAACATTATAGGCACTTCCAGTTCTGTCATAGTAACATTTGTGGGACATTCATTTTTGAATAGTGCACAACCTGTTGTAGTCTACAATGTCACTTTTCTTGTAGATTCACATGTTTGTGGCTAAAGAAACAAGACCATGTTGTTAGAGAACATCTTTCTATTTGTGTCATTTTTCATCAAATTACAGCAAAGCAGTTCCAGCCAAAAGGTGATCAATGCTTTTTATTTATTTATTTATTTATTTATTTATTTATTTATTTATTTATTTTAATAGTAATTTTTAAAAAGATGCTTAGATTATATAAACTATAAGGATTCCCATATGTCCCCCTCCCCACACCTCCCACACCCTCCCACATAAGCCTCCTTCATTAGTGTGGCACATTGATTGCAATTGAAAAACACATCCTGGAGATTTGCCATTAAGCATGGACCATAGTGCACATTGTAATCTACACTCTTCCCCACACAGTTCTACATGTTATGTGATGATATAAAATGGCCTCTATGTCTCTGCAGTGTCATTCAGGACAATTCCCAAGTCCTGAAAAAGCCCCTGTATTACAACTGTTTTTCCCTCTCCCTGCCCCCAGAGCATCCAGTGGCCACTGGCTCCATATCAGTGTTGTAATTTCTTCCATTACTAGAATTACAGTATGTCTATAGTAGAATACCAGTAAGTCCACTCTAGTCCATAGTTCTTTCCCCAATCCTGAGGATTCTTGGATGGTGATGTCCACTCCAACTCTAATTGAGAGGTGGCTTATATCCCATGGGGAAGATGGATGCGACCATCTTGCTTGCAGTTGCAGACTCTCTCTGTTCCTTGGGATGTTCATTGTCCATCATCATCTCCTTGTTAGTTGTCCTGGGTGAGTCCAATGAACTGTAGAGTAGGTGTTGCAACACTTCTGAGGTTCTGGGTCCAGCTGGCACATGGACAGCCCAAAGACTCGAGTCTCTTAGATGTACACCTACAAACTCCAGTTTAAATAGAAGGGACAGATGAGTCATATGTAGGGGAGACATAATTAAGTACAACTCTGTCACTCTCAGGAGCACAAACTCCAAAGTAAGGCCCACTGGAAAGGCACCAAACTCCTGAGCTATGTGCACTGGCCATAGGACCTGGGTGTCTCCAGAGCCCTCAGGGGCCCTGCTATTTGGGGTTCTCTCCACTTTGGCTGTCTATGAGAGCTTTCTAACTCACTTTGAAGTCTCTTAGCCATATAAACTCATTTGTCTTTATATTTCCCCCCCCTTTTATTCGAGGTCTTTTTCCAGTTGCATTGCTGATTGGTGCTTAGTAGTAATCCCTTGGTGCCAGGGAGGCTCATCCCCGGGAGTCATGTTGCACCCTGGGGGGAAGGTAATGCATTTGTATGCTGGGTTTGGCATAGCGAGAGGCCACATTTGAGCAACATGGAGATTCTCAGGAGGCAACACTTAGGCACCAGAAGAATTGAAAGCAAAGACATGAACAGATATAGTCACACCAATGTTCATAGTGGCTTTATTCACTATTGCCAAAAGTTGGAGTCAACCCAAATGCCTATCAACAGATGAATGGGTAAACAAAATATGATACATACATACAATGGAATATCACTCAGCTGTAAGAAGGAATACAGTGCTAACACACGGGATAACATGGATGAACCTTTAGGACCTTATGTTGAGTGAAGCAAGCTAAGCATTGAAGGATGAGCAGTGCATGACCTCACTGGTATGAATTAAGCAAATTGAGCAGACTCAGAGAGCTATTGTCTGGAAGATAGATTTACAGGAAATAGGGAGAAGAAGGTTGTGAGTCAACACCCATACGAACATAATCTATGGTAAGGTGAAGGTGTGTAATTGCATATTGAAGTGATATGACAGGAAGGTTGTGATATTATTTGGTTGGGTGGCGCAGATTTTACAGGTGGATAGATTGGACAGGGTGGGTTGGAAGATCCAGGGAACTGGGGGAGGGCTGGGAGAGGGACCATGCGAACGCTGGGGATTTGTGGGTATGTGGTTGAAAGTACAAAGTTGGGAATGCTCTTATGACAATATGACAAGGAAGGATTACTGGTTTAGGGTGTTAGATGGGGGGGCATTCAGGACAGGGTGTACCTGGAGCAGGCTTCTAGGGAGGGTGTGAGTGATCATTTTGTCATAATGTGTTGTGTCAGTGGATTAATGCTTTTTAAATAGCTTTACTGAAGCGTAATTTAAATATTTGGTTAGTTTAAATATATATATATATATATATATATATATATATATATATATATATATTAGAGAAGTTGTGAACTTACAAAACAATAATGTACATGTTTGGAATTCTCATACAACACTCTCCACCAACACATTACATTGTTGTGGAACATTTATTATTACAGAATAACAGATAATATCATATTACTATCAATAACTAAGGTCCAAAGTGTACATTTGGTATATTATTTCCTTACCCCCTATTATTAACACAGTACAACTTAGGCATTGAAGCAAGAAAATTACAGTATTGCTGTTAACTATAGTCCACAGGTTACATTAATTGTATTTTTCCCATGCTTCTCCATATTTTCATCACCTTGCAATAGAGATATACATTTGTTCTAATTCATTGAAGGACATTCTTGTATTGTACTATTAAGCACATTTCTCATCCACCTCTGGATTCACTATGTTATATAGTCCCTAGATTATTCTCTAGCTTTCTTTCAATTGACATTTACAGCACTTGACTAACCTTTTCAGCAACAATACATTTATAAACCAATTGCATTAGTTCTACTCACTATAAAGTGTTACCATTAACTCTATCAATTTTCACATTTTACAGTCAAGTTAATTAAAACTTTTACATACTTTAAACATTGGTACCCATTTGCAGCCCTTCTAACTATGTCCTAATAACTGATACTGTAGGTTTAAACTCCATGTGTTTATTCTTTGTATTTAGTTCATATTGGTAGACCATGCAGTATTTGTCCTTTTGTGCCTGGCTTATTTCACTTAGCATAATATTGTCAAGGTTCATTCATGTTATCATATGTGTCCCAATTTCATTTCTTCTTACCACAACATATTATTCCATCATATGTATATACCACATTTTGCTTATCGATTCATAAGTTGATGGACACTTGGTTTGTTTCCATCTTTTAGCAATTGTGCATAATGACACTATGAACATCAGTGTACAAATATCTGTTCATGTCCCAGTTTTCACTTCTTCTGGATATATTCCTAGTAGAGGAATTGATGGATCATATGCGAGTTGTATATTTAGCTTCTTGAGGAACCACCAAACTATCTTCCACATGGGATGCACCATTTTACATTCCCAACAACAGTGAAGGAGTGTTCATATTTCTCCACATCCTCTCCAACACTTATTGTTTTTTTAATAATGACGATTCTGTGCAGTATGTAATGATAGCTTATTTTCGTTTTGATTTGCATGTCCCTAATATCTAGTGATAGCAAACAGATTTTCATGTGCTTTTTAATCATTTGTATTCTTTCTTTGGAGAAATGTCTAAGTCTTTTGCCCATTTTTAAATTGAATTGTTTGCTCTTTTATTGTTATGTTGTATGATTTCTTTATAAAGAATGGAAATCAAGCCTTTATCAGATATTTTATTTCCAAACATTTTCTCCCATTGAATGGACTGTCTTTTTACCTTCTTGACAAAGTCCTTTGAATCACAAAAGTGTTTAAATTTGAAGAGCTCCCATTTTCCATGTTTTCTTTCATTGCTCATACTTTCAGTGTAAGGTTTATGAATCCACCACTGACCACCAGGTTTTGAAGATGTTTCCCTATATTTTCTTCTAGGAACTTTATGATTCTACCTTTAGAAATTAGGTCTTTGATCCATTTTAGGTTAATTGTTGTATAAGCTGTGAGAGAGGGGTCTTCTTTCTTTCTTTTGGATATAGATATCCAGTTCTCCCAGCACCGTTTGTTGAATAGATTGTTCTTCCCCATCTGAATGGGTTTGACATGCTTGTCAAAATCACTTAACCATAGATGTCAGGATCTGCTTCTGAACCACCAATTTCGTTCTATTGGTCTATGTGTCTATCTTTATACCAGTACCATGCTCTTTTCACCATTGTAGCTAGATAATATGATTTAAAGTCCAGAAGTGAGAGTCCTACTACTTCACTGTTCCTTTTTAAGATATTTGTGGGGATTCAGGGCTATTTACCCTTCCAAATAAATTTGATAATTGTGCTTTCCATTTCTTTAAAAATTCTAGTGAAATTTTTTATCTGAATTGCATTAAATCTATACATTAATTTCGGTAGAATTGACATCTTAATGATATTTAGTCTTCCAATCCATGAGTATGGAATGTTCTTCTATTCATTTAGGTCTTTTTAAAAATTTTTAACAATGCATTGTGGTTTTCTGGGGAAAAAAAGTGCTTTACATCCTTGGTTAAGTTTATTCTTATTTATTTGATTCTTTTAGTTGCAATTGTAAATGTAATTTGTTTCCTGAGTTCCTCCCCAGATTGCACATTTCTAGTGTATAGAAACCCTGGTGGTTTTTTGATATTTATCTTGTATCCTGCCAGTCTGCTGAAATTATTTATCATCTCTACCAGCTTTGTTGTAGATTTTTGGGGATTTTCTAGGAATAGGATCATAACATCTGTGAATAGAGTTAGTTTTACTTCTTCCTTTCAGATTTGGATGCTTTTTTTACCCCCTTACCTCATTGCTTTAGCTAGAATCTCTAGCATTATATTGAACAACAGTGATGAGAGTGGGTGTCTTTGTCTTGTTCCCGATCACAATGGGAAAGCTTTCAGTCTTTCATCTTTGAGTACAGCGTTAGTTGTGGGTTTTTCATATAATAGAAAAAGTTTCCTTCAATTCCTCTCTTTTGTATTATTTTAATCAAGAAAAGATGCTGAATTTTATCAAATGTCTTTTCTGTGTCAATTGATAGGATCATGTAATTCTTCTTCTTTGACTAATTAATGTGGTGTATTATGCTGATTGGTTTTCTTGTGTTGAACCACCCCTGCATGCCTAGTATAAAGCCCACTTGATCATGATGACTAAATCTTTTAATGTGTTGTTGGAGTTGATTGGCAAGTATTTTGCTGAGGATTTTTGAATCAGTGTTCTTTAGGGGACTAGGTCTGTAATTATTTTTTTGTTGTAATATCTTTATCTGGTCTTGGTATTAGGGTAATATTGGTTTCATAAAATTAGTTTGGTAGAATTTCTTCCTGTTCAATTTTTTGGAAATTTTGAATAAGATTGATATTAAATAATCTTTGAATGCTTGGTAAGACTCACCGGTGAAACAATCTGGTCCTGTACTTTACATTTTGGGAAGTTGTTTGATGACTGTTTCAATCTGTTTACTTGTTATTGTTTTGTTGAGGTCTTCTAATTCTTCTAGGGTCAGTATAGGTACTTTTTATATTCTTAGGAATTTTTCCATTTCATCTACATTTTCTAGTTTATTGGCATAAAGTTGTTCATAGTATCCTCTTTTTTGTTTTTTGTTTTGATTTCCTCTTTTTTAAAATTTAATTTTTAAAGAAGCTTTAGATACCATAGATGATACATTGAAAATATAGGGGGATTCCCAAATATACCACCCCTTCCCATCCCACACTTTTCTCCACTAACAACATCTTTGATTAGTGTGGTTCATTTGTGATAAGTGATGAACACATATTAAAGCATTGCTGGTAACCATGATCAATAGTTTCCATTTTAGATTACACTTTGCACTGCACATTTTTTATAGGTTTTGACAAAGTATATAATGTCTTGTATCCATCATTACAATGTCATTCAAAACAATACCAATGTCACCAAAATGCCCCATGTTATGCCTATTTTCCATCTCCTTCCCCTAGAACCTTTGGTGGCCACAGACTTTAAATCAGTGTTACAAGTTCTTCCATTGTTAGAATAATAATGTCTACTTTAGTCCATAGTTACATTCCCACCTTGTATTTGTTCATTCTTCAGTCTTGAGGATGATAGGATGGTGATGCCTACTCTGTTTCTGATTGAGAGGGGGCTTAGATCACATGGGGCAGCTGGGTCAAACTGTCTTGCTTGCAGTTGTTGATACTGTGTTTTGTAGGATGGGTGTCGTCCATCAGCATCATTTTATTAGTTGTCCTGGATGAGTCCAATGAACTGGAAGGTGGATTTTGGCTGCAATTCTGCTGAGATTCAGGGCTCCACTGGCATATGAACAGCCAGAATATTTAAGTTTCTTGTACATATATTTAATTGGAATAATGCTAATTATAGGTTCCAATAAAAAGGTGAAGAAGAGACATGTGTAGGGAAATTATAAATGAGCCTGATTCTGTTACATTGGAGAACATGCATTCCAATGTACGGTTCCTTGAAAGGGTGCTGAATTCCTGAGATTGTTTGCCTGCCTATAGTGTCTAGATGTCTTTAGAGCCACCAGTAGCCCCCCTGCTTGAGGCATAGTTTACTGTGACATTCAATGAGATCCTCCTGAGACGTGCATAAGCATAATCTCTGGAATGACCTCCCAAATCACTTTGAAAACTCTTAGTCATAAATATTCATTTTTATTTAACGTTTCCCCATTTGAACAATAATCTCTCAGTGCCAGGGTGGCTCATTCCTGGGAGTCATGTACCATGCCAGGAGGAGGGCAATGAGTTTATATGCTGAGTTTAGCTTAGAGAGAGGCCACATTTGAGCAACAAGGAGGTTTTCAGGAGGCAACTCTTAGGCAGTATATAATACTAGGTTAAGTTTCAATTTCACAAGAATGTGTTTCATAAGTACAAGAATCAATATCAAGGGCCTGGCATACTGGTTTGTCCTTTGTTTGGCACCACCCATGTACTCTAGGGATTTTTGAATTCCAGGATGGGAATTAAATTTTCTTTCAGTTACTTTGTGGGTCTCCTTCCATTGAGGCAACACCCCATGACCACTTGAACTCATTCATGTTCCTTAAAGGCATTCCCCAAGTGCACACCTCCCCACACATCTCCTATCACTGACACCCCACCACCAGTGATCCTCACATGCCAGAGTTGTGACCCTTTTGAAATTCAAAACCTCCCCAAAAAGGAGTGGATGTGGCTTAAGTGAGTGAGCACCTGCTTCCCACATGGGATCTCCTGTGTTCAGTTCCTGGTGCGTCCTAAATACAAAACAAGCAAACAAACAAAAAACCCAAGTCAGGGGAGCCAACATGGCTCAGATGTTGAGTGCCGGCTTCCCACCTATGAGATCCTGGGTTCATGGTACCTCAAAAAAAATTAAGACATCTTTGGACATCCCTACATGACATTGCAATGATGGATTCAGGCCATTATACATGTTGTCATAATGGACAAAATTGTGCCAGACAGAGTGTAAAATATAAAGTAAACTTATTAGTCCATGGTTAGTTGCAATGCTTTAATAAATGTTCATCAATTGTAACAAATGTATCACACTAACAAAGGATGCTATTAATGTGGGAAAGTGTGGGAGAGTGAGGTGGTGAGGCATATGGGAATCCCCTATATTTTTTATGTAAGAATTATGTAATCTAAAGCTTCTTTAAAAAAAACAAAACAAAATAAACACCTCCCAAAATCAAAGCCAACAAATAAATGAATAAAAAAATAAAAAATGAAATAATAAAAAACATAAAACACCAAAAATTAAGATTAAAAATTAAAAAATTAGAAAAATTAAAAAATTAAATAATTAAAATAAATTCCCTTGTGTCTTTCATCACCACAAGATATGCTATCTTTTATGTACAGAGACAATTTCTTCTGTATGTTCTTACCAGTGTCGTATTTTGCTTTATTTTAAAAGAAGTTTTAGGCCACCAAAAAGTCACCAGAAAATATACAGCGTTCCTCCTTACCCCACTCCCTCCCTTTCTCACATTTTACCCTATTGATAACATCCCGCTTGAGTATGGCATATCTGCCACAAGTAATGAACTAGCATTGAAGCACTGCTACCAACCATGATCAGTAGTTTACATTATGGATTACATTTTGCACCATACACTTTCATAGGTTTTGACAAAAGTCCTAATGTCCTGTATCCATCAATGCCAGAGCATGCTTAACAATTTCAGTGCACTATATATGCCCTATTTTCCATCTATTCTATTCTTCCCTCCCCCACCCTTAGAAACCTACAGCAAACACTAAGTTTCAAGTTTTGAAGAATAAGATTCATGTTTACATGCATTAATATTGAAGGCTTGAAATATTGTTTTGCTTTTTCAAAATTAGACTCTGCCTATGTTCTTGAGAGATTCTTGTCCCTCTAATTAAGAACACAACAGTACTCCCCAGGAGAGGAGTTTAGTATTTTGTTTATTGTGTGGGTCTCCACCCATTGGGATAACACAGTATAACAAGATGAACATTTTCACATTCCATAGAAGCATGCCCCATGTGCACCCTATCCCACATATCCCCCCACAACTGATGCCCTGTACCAGTAACCCACTCCTGCCATATATGCCAAAAGATTATTCCCATCATTGTAGTTTTAAGTATATACTAACAAATCTCCTAAGTTCACCTGTTCCTTCCTCCAGCCCTCTTCCAAGTACCATGGATAGGCCAACCCAACCCTCTCACTCTACTCCCCCTCACATTCCAGCACCATCAACTTCCCTCACATCCCTGCTCCAACATCACTATCAGTTTGATAGTGTTCTTTCTTGTTCAATTTTTGGGAAATTTTGAGTAAGATTGACATTAAATCTTCTTTGAATGCTTGGTAAAACTCAACTGTGAAATCATCTGGTCCTGGGCTTTTTAATTTGGGAGGTTGTTTGGTGACTGTTTCAATCAATTTACTTGTGATTGGTTTGTTGAGGTCTTCTATTTTTTTCTATGGTCAGTATAGGTTGTTCATATGTCCCTAGGAATTTTTCCATTTCATTTATATTGTCTAGTTTGTTGGCATACTGTTGTTCAATGTATCTTCATATGATCTCTTTTATTAATGTGGGTCTGGTAGTAATGTCCCTTCTTTGTTTTTTTTTTTTTTTTTTTTTTTATGAATTTACATCTTCTTTCTTTCTTTCTTTGAAAGTCTAGCTAAGGGATTGTTCACTTTTTAATCTTCTCAGAGAAACAACTTTTGGTTTTGTTAATTCTCTCTGTGTGGAAGAGAGTGTAGACTACAATGTGAACTATGGACCCTGCTTAATGGCATAGCCCCAAGATGCATTCATCAATTGCAATTAATGTACCACACTAATGAAAGATGTTTGTGTGGGACGGTGTGGGAGGTGTGGGGAAGTGGGGCATATGCGAATCCCTATATTGTTTGTGTAACATTTATGTAATCTAAGTATCTTTAAAAAAATAAAAAATATATATTATTTTGAAAAGATATTTTCATAATATTATGAAAAAGATATTTTTTAAAAAACATTCTGTTAAAAATTCTGTGTATTGGTTTTTTGTTCCATATTTTATTTTATTTCTTCTCTGATCTTTGTTATTTCATTTCTTCTGCTTGCTTTGGGAAGAGTTTCCTGTTTTTTTTTCTAGCTCCCCCAGCTGTGTAGTTAGGACATTGAATTTATCTCTTTCTTCTATTTTAAAATAAGCATTGAGAGTTATAACTTTTCCCTTCAACCCTGCCTTTGTTGCATCACATAGATTCTGATATGTTACATTCTTGTTTTCATTTCTTTCAAGATATTTACTGATTTCTATTGCAATTTCTTCTTTGACCCACTTATTATTTGAGTATGTTGTTTAATCTCCATATAGTTGAGAATTTCCCATTTCCTCCTCTTGTTGATTTCCAACTGTATTCCATTATAGTCAAAGTGTTTTGTATAATTTCAATCTTTTTACGTTTATTGAGACTTGTCATGTGACCCAACATATAGTCTGTCTTAGACAAGGATCCATGGGCAATTGAAAAGAAGATAAATCTTTCAGTTTCGCAGTGGAATGCTCTATAGGTGTCTGTTAGATCTAGTTCATTTATCATGTTAGTCAAACTCTCTGTTTCTTTATTCATCATCTGCCCAGATGTTCTATCCAGTGCTGAGAGTGGTGTATTGAAGCCTCCAACTATTATTGTAGAGGCATGTATTACTTCTTTCAGTTTTGCCAGTGATTGCCTCATGTAATTTGGGGCATCCTAGTTAGGTGCAAATATATTTATGATTGTTATTTCTTCCTGGTGAATTGCCCCTTTTATTAATATATAATGTCCGTCTTTGTCCAGTTTTGTTTTTTAAGAGTTTTTCATGCAAGGTAAGTATAGCTGTTCCAGTATTGTTTTGGTTACTGCATGCATGGAATATCTTTTTCCAGACTTTCACTCTCAAACTATTTGCATCTTTCTGTCTAAGGTGAGTCTCTTTAGACAGCATATAGATGGCTTTTGCTTTCTAATCCATTATACCAGTCAGTGTCTTTTGATTGGGAAATTTAATCCATTAATATTCATTGTTATGAATATTCTTCATCCATTTTGAGCATTGGGTTTTATCTGTTATATTTCATTTTCACCACTCTTTTTACACTTTTAGTTACTTCTACTGATATAATCTTCATTTTTAGACTGTCTTCCTATCTATTCATTTCTGGTTGTAGCACTCCCTTCAATATTACCTGCAAAGCCAGTCTCTTGGCTACAAACTCTCTCAGTTTTGGTTTATCTGTGAAAATTTCAAACTCACCTTAATCTTTGAAAGCCAATCTTGCCAGATATAAGATTCTTGGCTGGCAGTTTTTCTCTTGCAAGTTCTTAAATATATCATATCACTACCTTCTTGTTTCCTTGGTTTCTGATGAGAAATCAGCAGTTAACATTATTGTATATCCCTTATATATGGTGCATCACTTTTCTCTTGCTGCTCTCAGAATTCTCTCTTTTTCTTTGGCATCTGACATTCTGATGAGTATGTGTCTCACAGTAGGTCTATTCAGATTCATTCATATGGGAGTATGTTGTGCTTCTTGGACACAGATATCTATGTCCTTCAATAAGTTTGGGAAATTTTCTACCATTATTTCCCCAAATAATTCTTCTGCCTTTTAAAAAATATATATACTTTTTATTATTTTTAGAATAAACTTAGATTACCTAAATATTACACAAAAAAATATAGGCGATTCCCATATGCCCAGCTCCCTAATCCTCCCACACTTTCCTACATCAACAATATCCTTCATGAGTGTGGTACATTTGCCACAATTGATGAGCACATCTTAGAGCATTGCCACTACACAATGAGTATAGTTTACCTTGTAATTTACACACTCTCTTGCACATTTTTGCAAGTTATTACAAGATATATAATGGCTTGTATCTGTCATTGCAGTGTTATTCAGGATAATTCCCAAATCCCAAAAATGCCCCCAAGTTACACCTATTTTCCCTCTCCCTTCCCTAAGATCCTCCAGTGACCACTGCCTCCACATCCATGATAAAAGTTCTTCAATTGCTAGGATCACTACAAGTCTATAGTAGAATAACTGTAAATCTACTCTAGTCCATCATCCATTCCCCAATCCTGAGGATTCTGTGATGGTGAAGCCCACTCCACCTCTCATTGAGAGGGGCTTTCTGCCCCTTTCCCCTTCTTTTCTCCTTCTGGTACACCCAAGAGGCCTAAGTTTGCACATCTCTTGTGTCATTTAGTTCCCTGAGACCTTGCTCAATTTTTTTGCATTCTTTTTTTTATCTGTTCTTTTGTAAATTTGCTTTCAGAGGCCATGTCTTCAAGCTCACCGATTCTTTTTTCTGCCTCCTCAAATCTGCTGTTATATGCCTCCAGTGTATTTTTAATTTCATTTATTGTGCATTTAATTCCTATAAGATCTGCTACTTTTCTACTTACGTTTTCAAATTCTTTGTGGTCAGTTTCTTCTTAATATCCTTAATGACTTTAGCCATCTCATTGAATTAATTAATAAGATTTGTTTGAACATCTATGATTAGTTGTATCCACTCCAATTATGTCATATGGAGGCTTATCTTGTTCCATTGACTGGACCATATCTTCCTGTTTCTTGGTATGGAGTTTTGTTGTTTTCTTGACATCTGGTTTACTAGATATATTTATTCTGGGCACAATTTCTTTCTTTAGTTTATGGCTTTATTGCCCTTTCTCCCTTGCTGGTTGTGTAGTAAGTGCCTAGGATATAGCTGACACTGAATGTTGTGGATGCTGAAGCTGCCTGCATTGCCACAGGAATCAGTAAATCTTCTCCCACCTTTCTCCTCTGCCAGGGGTAGGGATGGAGCCACAGTTGTGTGTAGTAATTGAAACCATACAGGCAAGTCCATCTGTAGCTGCCTGGAGAGACTGATGAAACTTTACATTCCATCATCACCTGCCTGGGGCATAGATGGAACTACAAGTGTGGGCAGAAATCTGATTAGAGTTTCCCAGGTAAACTGACATAGCACTGCCCCCTCCTCCATTGCCAGTGGTGGAGATGATTTTACTGGAGTGCCCAACCATCTAATCTGTGTACGCCAAATGTGCCTGCAGCTGTCCTGAGAACTGAAGGACTACTGTCCCTTCTTCCATTTAAGGGAAAAGGATTGAACCACAGGTGCCCAAAAACAAGTACATGAAGACTGAAAGCACCTGCAGTTGCCCATGGAGTCTGAGGAAACACCAGCTCCTTCTTATACTATTTGGTGATGGGGTGGAGCCACAGTTGCCCAACAGCCCAGTTCCTGCAGACCAAAAGTGCAGGAACACAGTTCCCCTCTTATCTTATTGGGAGAGATGTGTGGAACCACAGGCACCCACAGCCATTGGGTTGAATATGCAGGTTGAATATGCCTGCAGGTGCCCAGAGAGGCTGAGGAAATATCAGCCTCCTCTTACCCTATTGAGGGGTAGGGGTGGAACCACAGGCATCCAAAAGTCCAATCCGTGAAGGTCGAAAGCACCTTCAGTTGCCTAGAGAAGTTGATGAAAGACCAGCCTTTTCCTATCCTATAGAGGGAGTGGAGCCACACCCGGTCAACCAACCTTTCTGCATTGGCCAAAAGTGCATGCAGTTGCCCAGAGAGGCTGAGGAAACACAGCTCCTGTCTTATCCTATTGGGATGCAGAGATGGATCCCCAGATGTCTGATTATCTTGTCTGTGCTGGCCTAATGTGTCTGCAGTTGCCCAGAGAGGCTGGTGCAGGTTCTTCCAGCTTTCCTCTGTAGGAGGTGGGCCTGGAGTCTCGGCTAAGGCTCCCATCCAATCTGGATGGAAAGTAACCATACCTACCATCACTGTGATTTTCAATCAGCCCTTCATGTACTCATGCTGGGGACAGAGTTAAAATAGCACTTACTGGCCTGTTTCCATATTGGACAGGTTGAAGTTTTACCTGTTCTTAGGATAATACTTTACCCAGTTGAATTTACTAATCAGAAGCTGAAATTGGGTCCTGGTCATCTCTTCCTCCCTCATTTTTGAGAAATAGAGCTTCCAGTTCCAGCCAGGAAATCGTTCTTGAGGTGACTTATGATACCAGTGGAGGATGGGCACTGACCTCCATGGCTTGGAGTGCTCTACTCATGAATCTTCAGTGCAGATCACAGTCTCTTCCTTCCATTCTTTCATGGATGTTGCAGGATTCTCTCCTGATACCCTGCCTCCACAAACAGTGCTTTAGATAGCTCTGGGTGATTACTAAGTGCCTTGTAGGATGAGCTGACTCTTGGAACTCATTACTCTACCTCCATTTTGTCCCTCCTCCTATTTGGTTAGTTTTTAATGTGTCTCTCTTCTTGGCACCCATACTCTGTTTGAAAAGAAAACCTCTATCTATCAATGATATATTATTTTCACCTTTACTTAAGAATTTTCTTCTAAAAATTCATTCTTTCATTCTGTACCATTTGCTTCTCTTACATCCCTATCTTTAGCAATCTAATTATTTCTTGAATTAAAACATATTTATTAAAAAATGTGTTCACATTCTTCATGCTGTTTACAAAATATTCATATGAATATATTAAGGAGACCAATATGTATAGCTTTCAATAAAATATAGTAAGGCAGGGGAAACATATAAGTGATAGGAAGTCATAAAGACCTAATGGTTATTCAGCAATTGAAAACACCATCTACATTGTGAGTTAGGTATTCATCTCTGTTTTGAATTTGTTCTCTTTGCTGTAGTTTTCCTTATATAAAATGGAAAGAGTAATGCTTACCAACCTTCATTGATAGTTTTCAGGAATTTGTACAAAATAACATGGTACAAGAGTCAGAAAGACAATTTTTTAGGGAAATTGTAGTTAAAATAATCCTGAATGTTCAATACATATTTTTTAGAATTATATTTAGGAAACCATTAAGATAACCTTTCTTTATAAAAGTCAATTATATTATTTATCTTTAAGGTTCTCTTGTTTTTTATCATGTATATATTGCCAGGGTATCATATTCTGCTTGATGAGTAGAAAACTCGAGTTCCAGACAAAAACATTGCATTTTAGAGTTCATAATCACATTAAGAAGATTCAAGATATAAGAAATTGTTACCACTTTCAGTATTGTACTGGAAGTTCTGGCCAGAAGAATTGGACAAGGAAAAGAAACAAAAGACATCCAAATTGGAATGGAAGAAGTAAAACTTAGCTTATTTGCAGATGACATGACTCAATATATAGAAAATCCTAAAAAAATCCACAACAAAGCTGCTAGAGCTAATAAATTAATCTAACTAAATGACCAGGCACAACACCAACATGCTAAAATTAGTAGTGTTTCTATACACTAGTAATGAGCAATCTGAAGAGGAAATCAAGAAAAAAGTCCATCTCCAAAAGCAATCAATGCAATTCCAGTCAAAATTCCAACATCTTTCTTTGTACAAATGTAAAAGCTGATCATCAAATTTATATGGAAGGGTAAGAGGCTCCAAATAGTCAAAAACATCTTGAAAAAAGCATGAAGTTGCAGGACTCACACTTCCTTATTTTAAAACTTATTACAAAGCAAAAGTAACCAAACCATCATGGTACTTGCAAAAGGACAGACATATAGGTGAATTGAATAAAACTGAGAGTTCAGAAATAAACTTTCTCAGTGGTTTAGACATTTGATTTTTACAAGGCTGCCAAATCAACTCAATGGAAAAATGTGTCCCTTCAACAAATGGTCCTGGGAAAATTGGATGCCAATATGCAAAAGAATCAAGGTGAACTCTTATCTCATACCATGTATAAATAGCATCTCAAAACGAATCAGAAACCTAAGTATTTGAACTAAAACTCCAAGAAGAAAACATTAAAATTTAAAACTTTTATGCATCCAAGGAGTTCATCATGAAAGTAAAAAGACAACCTACAGAATGCAAGAAAATATTTAGAAATGATATATCACATAAGGGTTTAATATCCACAATATATAAATAAATTCTACAACTCAACAAAAAAGACAAAAAATCCAATTTAAAAATGGGCCAAAGACTTGAATAGACATCTCTACAAAAAAGATATACAAATGGCTAGAAAGCCCATGAAAAGATGATCACCATCATTAGCCATTCGGGACATGCAAAACCAAATAGTGATAACATTTAACGCCTGCTAGAAAAGCTGCTATTAAAAACAAAACAAAACAAAAAACAGAAAATTACAAGGCATGTAGAGGATGTGGAGAAATAGAAACACTCATTCATTGTTGGTGAGAATGTAAAATGGTGCAGTTGCTGTGAAAGATTGTTTGACAGTTCCTCAGAAATTTAAGTATAAAATTACCTTATAACTCAGCAATCCCCCTTCTATGTATATACCCAAAAGAATTGAAAGCAGGGACTCAAAGAGAATAGTTGCACACTGATTTTCATGGTGGTATTATTTAAAATTGATAAAAGATAGTAGCAAACCAAGCAGCCATCAACAGATGAATGGATCAACAAAATGTGATATATATGTACAATGCAATACTATTCAGCCATAAAAAGAAATGAAGTTGTAATACATGCAACAACATGGATGAACCTTGACGACATCATGTTGAGTGAAATAAGCTAGACACAAAAGTACAAATATTTTATGATCTCAGTGATGAAATAAGTAGAATAAGCACATTCATAGTCAGAAACTAGAATATAGTTTACCAATGACTGGAGTGGAGATAGGGAATGGGTAGTTAATTATTAATTGGTACAGAGTTTCTATTTGAGGTGACGGGAAAGTTTTGGTGATGGGTGGTGGTGATAGTAGCACAACATTATGAATGCAGTTAACATCACTGAATTATATATTGTGATTAAACGTGGGAAAGTTAAGTTGTGTATATGTTACTAGAATAAGCAATTTTAAAATGTAATGAGCAATGCAAGTATAAATTAAAAGTAGGTGAAGACACCTAATTTTCTGGATCAAACATAACTTACCTTATTTTTCAACAACAGCAAAAGTAGATATGACTGTTATGTTCGGTTTGGTTATTTGCACCAATGGTTGGACACACTTGTATTTTTTTCCCTTTTAATAGACTTGAATTTTAAGGAAGTGACCTTAAAGCCATTTATCTTTTATCTTTCTTTATTAATGTATACTTGTAGCTATTATTTTTTCCTTTAAGTATGATCTATTATGTAACTCTTTCAAGTATGCAAAAATGTTTTGAAAAGCAGTCAAAAATATCTTAAATCTAATAAATAGGAATATGCATGAAATTTACTAAAATGCAATGGGAAATTATTAGTGATGAAGCTTTATTTCTAAAGTATAGTTAATATTTCAAAGAATATTCTATAGATTATTTCCTTATGATTGCCCTGAATAACGTTATACTTTTTAAATTGTTTTTTTAATTTTTTTAAAGGAGGTACAGATATTGAACCCGAGACCTTGTAAATAGGATGTAGGTGTTCAACCACTAAGGTACACCTGCTCCCAGGTTGTACTTTTTTTTAACTTAAAAAAGCTACTTAGCAACTGCAGCAGTGAAAGAGACAATACAGTTACCTTATACCAATCATGTATTATGTTCATTTTTTTGCTATGCTGTATAGTGTTCAATCGCCTGTTGGTTCTTAGATCCATTGAACATTTAATCACTTGTTTCTTGAACTTTAGGTGAGCTCTGGGCTCTGCCAAATAAAGGAAAAAATAGTATCAAGTTCCAGGTAACTTAATATATTCAAACCTGTAAGAAACAATCTGAATACAAGATTATGGGCTAGTTTGAAAATAAAACATTTATAGAATTAGTTGTTTTCCACAAAAAAATCCTGAGGGAACAATAAAAATTCAATGATTTACACATGGCTCTAATTCTGTTTGCTGTGAGAGGATACTTGTTTTGTGTTTAATTGTTTCCCAATATTTTTAAGTTAAAATTTACTCTTGAGAAGTACCAGAAAAGATATGCTAACTATGGAATGAATACATATATTTCTCTGTTTTAAGGACTGAATTGAAAGCTTACTTTTGTGCAATAAACTAGGGGTGTTTTGCACCGATAACAACTAACATTTTTTGAACACTTGTCCCTAGAATCATTTTTAAAGTAATGCATTCATTTTCACTGTCTCCTTTTGACAATCATTTATGATAAGTTCTGTTAGTATCTCCTTGTAAAAGAGCAGGAACAGAGAAGCTAAGAAACTGTCCCAAGGTCAAGGAGCTTGCACATGGCAAAACTGAGAGGACTACTTTATGCAGTTTACTCCAAAAATTTCCTGTTATTTTTGCTCAGAAAATTATTCTCTGTCTTTTTGGACTTTATTACTTATTTAAATATCATATTAACCTTTGGCCAAAAGCGGTGCATTTGTAAACTGAAATAAACAGGAAGTTATGAAGTTAAAAGAGAATTGATTTTTTTCTTGCAACAACACTTCTTAGGGTGTATACTAGAATATTAGTGGGGTATCACTGTGTATAATGAATATGCATTTACCAAAACACAAATTTATGTCAGATATTAAGTTTCTTATTAAATGTATAAATTTATGGCAGATAGATCGTTAATGCACCTTGCAAGCAAACCCTTAGACTTATTATGTGTTCGCCATGTGTTTGTTTTTAGGCAGTATGCCTGAATATAATGTATCCTGTATCAAAATATTCTTCTCTTTCACAAAAGTAATATGTGAATTTAACTAGAGAACAGGCCTCAATAAAGAATGAACTTAAAATTTATTCTTATTTAAAGTTATTAGGTATATTCAGTGTATTATCTAGTCTTGGTTTTAATAATATGCATTGTGGCAACCATGTAAACCATGGACTGTTTTCATCATTAGACATATGTCATTTACTTGATCTTGTGAAACAACATTTTTGGCCAATGATTTTAATTAAGATGTATCTTATATGTTTCCACTTTGCAAAACAGTATCTGGAAAGTTCTTAACACACTGTGGGGGGAATCAAAGTAAGATTAACATTTAAATTTTCAAGTATGCCTATAGGAAAATATCCCAGAATGCTGTTTTTTACCAAACTTGCAGATGATTCTTGACAAACGTATTGCAGCAATTTCAGATAAATTTAAATAGCATCTAATTAAGATGACAAAAGTAATTACATGGAAATATAGTTATATGCCTTGTTTTCAGATCCCAGGAGCCTCTTGCTCAAATTACATTAAAATCATTATAAATCTCAACCACAAATATTTGAATGAGCATTTTGCTATGTTACCAGCAAGTTGCACTTTTTAATCAAAAGACTGAAAATTCGGGAAATGTGTGTTTGTAGCGTTTATACTGCTTTGAATTTAACACATAAGTCAAATTTTAGTTCAGTTGCTTTTACATTTCCATCATGAAAGATTTTGCACAATAAGGTATTTATTTCTTCAATTGTTATGTTGATATATGAAGACTTTGAAAATATGTAATATTCTTTACTGAGTAGACGTTTAAAAATATCATAAAACTTTCAGAATACTTATTTGATCATTAGAATTATTACATTGTAATTATTAATGTTATTGATGTGGACTATATTTTTAAGAAATTGGCATGCACAGTAGTGGGCAGAGGCATTACTATTATTCACTGTCATAATGAATAAAGTTGAGGTTGGAATTTTTATGTGACTTAATCTTGGTGGTGTGAAATGTTAATTTATATCACATGCATTTTAATTTTGTAGTCCTACTTTTCATATTTAACATTTTTCTCTTATGAAGGCAAGGGCTCCTGGTGGTTTTTTACATCTTCTTCTTGGTTTATATTTGGGAAGTATATATAACAGAATCCTGAAAGTTTTTGACACATCTATTTAAATTACTAATGATCTTGTTTTTTTTCCTGTAATTTTTAAGGAAGTGATGATAAATGGGTACAGTACTTAATTTTCTATGAACAAACTCTATGATAATGCATATTATTCACATTCTTAAGTATGTTACAAGTGACTACAACTATCTCTGTTTTTAAAGAAAATATTGTAATGGTATCTGAGAACGTTATTTTTACTTTCCAATGACATTTAGTCAATGTTTATTGCTTTAAAGTTGTATTGATAAATAAAACATGAAGTGCATGGCAATAAAAGAAGATTATCTATAATAAGACTAATATGGATCAGTATGCTCATCTGATAACATACTTAAGGTCAACAGGATTTAGTTAAAGTGCTGCTTCCCCATGTGTAAGTGGGCTTTAAAATTATATGATTCTACATTAGTGAAACAGATTTTCTCAAG
This sequence comes from Tolypeutes matacus, assembly GCA_026826555.1. Classification (NCBI taxonomy): domain Eukaryota; kingdom Metazoa; phylum Chordata; class Mammalia; order Cingulata; family Chlamyphoridae; genus Tolypeutes; species Tolypeutes matacus. Next base: position 930,336 of record JAKSZT010054500.1, on the reverse strand, counting down.
GCAAAAATTATTCTCTGGTTGTCAAGTGGACAGACTTGAAAGCTCTACTAAGACTTAAGGTCATCAAGAAACTGTAATTGGCCTAAAGCAATAACTCACTGAATCTCACTTTAAAGAAATTAACTAGAAAGTAACTTCAATTTGGAGTGAATTTATAGCTAATATTAAATTCCAAGAATAAAACAATAATCAGTAAATTGTTTCACTAAATTAGTGAAAATTTTCTTTTAACCTTTATTTATATCATTATGTTCCTATGGCAATTTTTAAATGGATTTGAGAGAAAGGATATGGATTAATAAATTAGACATATATGGTATTAAGCTAAACAAACCTAAATTTTGAAAATAAGTTTAAGAAATCTAAAGTTGCTACCCTCAGCTTTTCCTTCCTATAAACTTTCAGAAGAACCTCTTGGCCATGGCTGCTTCTCTGGTTCTTCATCCGCAAGGGAAGTGGTACAAATAAATTCAGAAAGGAAGAAAAAGATACAGCATTTGGCAACTGATATTCTTGAATCCTACTATTCTTCATTTTTTAAAAAAATTCTTCACTTTTATTGCAACAAAATAGTACTTAACCTACTATTATTAATATAGAATATCTGGTATCATATGGCATATGACAGATTTTATTTTAAATGAAAAACCTATATATAAAGTAGAAAATCATGAATATAAACCTATATATTTGATTTCTTCAGTATAAAAATATACCTAAATTTAACTGTAATTATATATTGGTGTTAACGTCACCTGGGAGTTTTACAGTATTTTCTTTTTTAAAATTTATATGAGGAGAACATATATTGTTTATAAACAATGGAAATAATAAATGACATTTTAAAACTTTGGACACTTCTTTAACTCAGACAGAACAGAGTCTCAAACTTTCTACTGCTTCATCTAAAATTTTGGGTCTGTAAATCTGTCTCTCAAAATACTTATATTAATAATATATTATATTATAATATATTCTAATAAGAAAAACACATTAGCCACTGGCTGCTTCAAAGATATAGTGGATAGGTCTTTGAACTCCCAGCTTGTTATGGATGAGAGGGAACAGTTCAGTTCTCAGCAGTTGTATTTTTCTGAAGATAGTGCCTCAAGGCAACACCAGGGTGTCTTTTAACACATGAACAAATGTGTTTGTTGCTTAAACAAGATCTAGACTCTGAAATCACAGCCAGCAAAGGGCTTCATAGCACAGCTTTCCACCTATTTCATGGTATCATTTTTGAGGATATTTCCACAAAGAAAGCCCTTATCACAATAAAAATGAGTGACATATGGTTCATTCTACCCAGTGTTAAAGCTGTGTTTCTATGGCAACAACCCCCTAAATGTTAGAATTTCAAACGCTCCATGGCTACCTTTTCTCATATTAAACAACAAACTATTTTAAGGAAATTGTTAACCTCATACTAATGAATTTGAAAGAAAAAATGGTTTTCAATCATTGCTCTTTTATTCAAAATCTAAAATAGGTAGAAAAAATTGTCTTCTGACATCTCTTTTTTTTATCTACTTTCCCACTTCAGGAAGTTTTCTCATCCTGTTTCTGCCCAAGAAAAATTTGAAACAATGTTTGTGATATGTGATAAAGGTTGTTCAATACCCCTATATCAAAATGACACAGCTTAATATATTTTATATTGCACGGTGTCTTTACCTTAAAAATGTTATAACATCAAACACATTTAGGCCTCCCAATAATATTTTCAAGTATGTGGTTAGCTATTACACCACCACTTGACAGACTTATGATTAAGTTATAGAATGTCACATGTGTTTTAAAAACAAAACTGGGTCTAGATCTCATGCTTTTTGAATTTCAAACCCTGTGCCACCTACTAGACAAGCTTCTTGATACTATATTCATTGCTATGGTCTAAGGAGGGTGACGGATCTTGTATCTTATTGCACAGTTTCATACTCTGCTCACAATGGACTCTGAATGCAAAATCATAATTATCTAAGTTTCACACAAATGTGGAACTGTAGTTAAATTTGATTAGAGCTAAATATGGTAGGCCCTATGCCAGTTACTGCCTTTTGCTCCTATATTGTGTCTACAAAACAAGCAAACTAGTGGCTTTGTAAATATTACATTAACATTTTCCTCAATATAGATTTATTATAAATAATCTAGTGGCATACTTATGAGAAAAGTTTGCATATTCAGCAGGAAGTGTTCTGGATTATTTAATATATCTGTGTTTAGCCTGGTTAAAGGATTGTAAATATGTGGTATAGGTGCAAACATATTCCTTGTTATAAATGATAAGAACAGAAAAAGTCAACACAAACCAACTTTCATTAATGAGAGCACTGACAATAAGAGTTCAGTTTAAATAATTTTTGTTTTTTAACATCAACATTTATCACTATGCATCCTAAAATGCATAAGTCCTCTGTTCTGGTTTTTATTAAAATACCAAATCTGCCATTTTCATCAATGGATCGATTCCAAGCAATACCAAAGAGGTAACCAATGTATGTTTATAGGCTGTTAAAAGTAGAATGGAGTCATAAGGATAAGTCCAGTCTAATTTTTTCTTGATGTTTTATTCTTAGTCTAACATGTGCTTGTTGAAAGTTTATTTTCTATTCTCTCCTTAACTGTTCCAGATTAGGCACTTTTGGCATTTGCATTTGTGACGGTTTGATATTATTTTATGAATCCCAAAATGAGAAAGATTTGTAAACTAATCGATTCTTCTGGGTGTGATACCCTTTGATAGAATTAAATTCAGTTGAGAGGTCTTAGATAAGATTACTTGTTAAGATTACTTTGGGCATTTGATTTGACTATGACAGTGGACATGATTCAAGTTGAGTCCCTACCTCCATGCTGGATCTGACATAAATGGACTCTCACAGACAAAAGGAACCCAGGGAAGAGAGAGAGCTTTGTCATTTTTTATCGTGCTATGTGACAGAAAGAATAAGGCTGAAACAGCTAAAGCCCTAGGAAAAGATGAATCATTTTGCCTGATAGCTTATAGCTGACCATGGGAAGAGAGCCGAGACTGATATAGGAAGCCCTGAGAGACAAGCCTTACTCCAGGAGAGAGAGGACTTCACTAAAGTACCAAGCCTCGAGAAGCTGTGCCCACGGAGACTTAAGAGGAAGAGGAAGCCCAGAGGGGAAGATAGAAACCAGCCAAAGATCAGTGACTACCTTGTTTTAACACGTGGAAACTGACTTTGTTGAGAAAGCAACCCTGAGTTGGATTTTGATAGCCTTTTTACTGCAATCTTTTACCCTAAATAGATACCCTTTATAAAAGCCAACAGATTTATGGAACTTTGTATCAGCAACCATTTGGCAAACTAATACAGTGTTTTCCCTTTTTTTTCCCAAAGTTTTTATTATAGTACACTGAAATAATGACACATCATAATATGTAATCACCTGAAATAGTGCTATAGCTTCCCAAGACATCAGATGAAGAAATAGCTTAAGCTTTGACATTTTGATCATTTTGTTAAACAAAAATCCAAATGTTTATGTTGCCAAAAACCATAAAGGATTATTGTAATGTTGAGAGATTTAAAAATATGTCAAGGGGTATTTTTGGTAACTATATCTAATATCAAAATAATTTGTTCACAATCCTAAGTTTGTCTGCTGGTGCCTAATATATATAGAAAAAATGCATAATGAAATTAGTTAATCTAGCAAAATGACTAAGCAAAAGGGCTTCCTCTCCAACATTCAGATTCTCCTTAATCTTGTGATATAATCACCTTGCATTGCCCAGAGCCATTATTCCAGACTGAACAGGGAAATGTCTTCTACTTCAACTTTCTGAAATAAGAAAAGACCCATTTTTTAAACAGGAGAATAAAGAGGTCATTTGAGTTGCATAATCTTTCCAGTTTTATGCATATTATTGAAAATTTCATTGGTAAGAAATCATTTGAAAAGGAAGAATTCATTGTGATCTGCAGAAGTAAGAATATTGAATTGCAACCTATTATTTTTCTTTCATAAATATATATTAATTGTTGAAAGAATTACTCATAAGAGATTTTAAATAAGAATGTGTAGAATCTTTTATTTATAAAATAGGCTTAAATAATTTATTACTGGTCTATGACACTCCGTTTTAGTATGTTTTTTTTTTTTTTTTTTTTTACTTTTTATAGTAGAATGAATATGCTTCACACAAAGTATTTTTCAATTCTTAGAAAATCATCAAACAACACCTCTGGGATTATTTGCTTTTGAACTGAAGCATATTTTTCAGATAGCAGGTGGCATGAGGGGGTGGGTATGAAATTCAGAGATGGAAGATGAGGGAGATTTGATTACAGGATAATCTCCTCCAGTTCAGAGTAAGAATGCCTTAATTTAATTCAATTCTGAACAATTGTGCTTGATTTCCTCTCTGCAGGAAAATAGGCATGAAGTCATAAAAGTGTGATATGCTCAAGGAACATAGTATAATTTTTGTTGGATGCATGTGCAAGTGCACATTTGTTGTATTAGAAAAGTTGTGTTAAAAAAGGAAATGAGAAGCGAGCTATGAGTATTTGGTGAAATCAGAAGAGATTGAACTTTATTCTGTGGACAATATAGACTTCTTGAATTGACATATAACATAATTATCTTGTATAGAAAGTAAACTGTGCTGGCAGTGTTGAGAAGAAATGGAGGGTGTAAGAGACTAGAGAAAAAGAGACCTCTGTGGAAACTATTGCAATAGTCCACGTGAAAGTTGAGGGCCTATCCACCCATGCCCTTGATGGAGCAGGAGGACGGACCATGCCCTCTCAGTCTCTCTGGGCCACTGCAGTTGTTTTCTGCCAGCACGGACTAGATTTTGGGGCACATCTGTGGCTCTATCCCTGACCCTGGTAGGGGAGGAGGAGGGCCAGTGCTTCCTTAGTCTATCTGTGCAACTGCAGTCAGATTTGACCCACATGACTTAGTTTACTATCCACAGCTGCAGCTCCATCCCTGCACAAGGCAGAGGAGGAAGGTGTATAGAGCTTCATTAGTCTCTCAAGTCAACTACAGGTTGTCTTGGCCTGTAAGGCTTGGGTTACTGCACACAGATGCAGCTCGGTCCACACCCTGTCATGGAGACATGTTGGAGAAGCTTCAGCAATTGCTAGGGTAATGAGGGCAGCTTCAGGTCTCCATGGCTTACAGTACCAAATCCACACTAGGCTCCTCCTCCTCTCCCAGCAAGGGAGAAAGATCAAGAAACAAATGAAAAAGAGCTGAAAAAAATCAGATTGGCTAAACAGGAGCCACTATAAAGTTCCAAAATATGTTGAACCAAATATCAAAGAATATGTTGTAGCACAGAGCCAATCAAATAGAAAGCCCAAGACTAAAGGGAGAGATTAAGCCCTGAACAAATACATCAAGGAAATCAGATGCCAAGACATCAATGAAGATGGCAACCAATAGCAACAAACATGAAGATAAAGCCAAGTCAAAGGAAGAAACTACATCTCCAGATAGCATAAAGGCATTGAGATAATTTATCATAGATATTCAACAAATCTTAATAAATTCAATGAGATGGCTTAAGAGATTAAGGATATTAAGAAGACACAGGGTGAACACAGAGAAGAATTTAAGAGCATACATAGAAAAATAGCAGATTTTATGGGAATGAAAGACACAATAAACAAAATTTAAAATATACTGGATGGCTTATTTATTTATTTTTTCTTTCCTTGCTCAGCTTTGGGTGTAAAGTTTATGAAACCATTTCCTACTACAAGATATTGTAGATGCTTCCCTACATTATCTTCCAGGAGCTTTATTGTCTTGGCTCTTACATTTAGATCTCTGATCAAACTTGAATTAATTTTTGTATAGAATGTGAAATGGTAATCCTCTCTCATTCATTTGAATATGGATATCCAGTTCCCCAAGCACCATTTTTTGAAGATGCCATTCCCTCCCAGTTGAGTGGGCTTAGTGGTCTTATTGAATATCAGTTGTCCATATATGTGAAGATATATATCAGAATTCTCAATTTGGTTCCATTGGTCAATATGTCTATCCTTGTGCCAATACCATGTAGTTTTGACCACTGTAGCTTTGTAGTATATTTTAAAGTCATGTAGTGTGATTCCTCTGGTTACATTTTTTTTTTTTAATATGACTTTGGCTGTTCAGCACCCCTTGCCATTCCAAATAAGTTTCATTGTTAGCTTATCCAATTCAGCAAAAAAAAATGCTTTGGGTTATTTTTATAGGAATTGCGTTAAATCTGTAAATCATTTTGGTTAAGATAGACATCTTAATGATGATTAGTGCTCCTATCCATGAACAGGGGATATTCTTCCATTTATTTAGGTCTTCTTTGATTTCCTTAACAGTGTTGTATAGTTTTCTGTATCAATAGAGATAATGATGTGGTTTTTTTCTTTTGATCTGTTATTGTCATGGATTACATTGATTGATTTTCTTATGTTGAACCATCCTTGCATACCAGGGATGAAACCCACTTGGCCGTGGTGGATAATTCCTTTGATGTGCTGTTGATTATGATTAGCAAGTATTTTGTTGAGGATTTTAGCACTCAGTTTCATTAGAGAGGTTGGTCTGTAATTTTCCTTACTTGTGGTGTCTTTGTTTGGATTTGGTATCATAGGATAAGTTAGGCAATGTTCCTTCAATTCTATTTTTTTGGAAGTGTTCAAGCAGGATTTGTGTTAGTTCTTTCCAAAATAATTGGTAGAATGCACCTCTGAAGCCATCTGGTCCTGGGCTCTTCCTAGTTGGGAGATTTTTGATGACTGATTCAACCTTGTTACTTGTGATTGGTATGTTGAGTTCATCGATTTCTTGTTTCATCAGTTAGGATGCTTGTGTTTTTTCTAGAAATTTGCCATTTCATTTAAGTTATCCATCTTGTTCGCATTCAATTTTTCAAAGCATACTCTTCATTTTTATGGGGTTAGTGTTGCTATCCCCTTCATCATTTCTTATTTTATGTATTTCCATCTTTTCTTTATTTTTCTTTGTTAGTCTGTCTAAGGTTTGTCAATTTTATTAATCTTCTCAAAGGACTAGCTTTTGGATTTGTTAAATTTTCTAGTGTTTTCTTATTTTCAATTTTATTTAACTCTCCTCTATTCTTTGTGATTTCTTACTTTCTACTTGCTTTGGGATTAGTATGTTGTTCTTTTTCAAATTCTTCCAAGTGTGCAGTTAAGTTTTCAATTTTAGCTCTTTCTTCTTTTTAATATAGGAATTTATGGTTATAAATTCCCCTCTTTTGTGCTTCAAAGGAGTATGTCAAGAAAATGAAAAAGCAGCTTACTTAATGGGGGAAAATATTTGGGAATCATCTATTTGAAAGAGACCTGTTATCCAGCATATATAAAGAAATCCTACATCTTGAAAATAAAAAGACAAACAACCCATTTAAAAATGAGCAAATGGTTTGAATAGACACTTCTCCAAAGAAGAAATACAAATTACTAAAAAGCACATGAAAAGATGCCCAACATCCCTAGCTATTAAGGAAATATAAGTCATAACTACAATGAGATATCAGCTTACACCCATCAGACTGGTGGATATTGAAAAACAGAAGACTACAAATGTTGGAGAGGATGTGGAAGAAAGGGAACACTTACCCACTCCAGGTGGGAAAGTAGAATGGTGCAGCCATTGTGGAGGACAGTCTGGTGGTTCCTCAGGAAGCTAAATATAGAACTGTCATGTGTTCCAGCAGTCCCACTGCTAGATATATATACCCAGAAGAATGAAAGCAGGGATACAAACAGATATATTCATAACAATGTTCATAGCAGCATTATTCACTGTTGCCAAAAGCTGGAAAAAACCCAAATGTCCATCAACAGATGAATGGATAAGCAAACTACGGTATATACATATAATGGAATATTACTCAGCTGTAAGAAGAAATTCAGTATTAACACATGGGATAACATGGATGAATCTTGAAGACCTTATGTTAAGTGAACTAAACCAGGCACTGAAGGACAAATATTACATAACCTCATTGACATGATTCAAGCAAATTGAGAAGGCTAACAGAGCTAGACTCTGGAAGATAGCTTTACAGGAGACAGAAAGGCAGTAGGAGGTGGTGAGCCAATCCCTATATGGGCAAAATCTTCAGTAAAGTGGCAGGGTGTAGCTGTGCAGTGGATGAGTGTGACAGTGGTGTAGTGATGTGATTGAGTTTGGCGGGGCTGGTCTGTGAGGGGGAGTAGGTTGGTGAGGTTGTATTGGACTATCCATGGAACTGGGGCGAAGTAGGGTGAAGGAGTGGGTGAACTCTGGGGATTTGCAGGTCTGTAGTTAAAACTGCAATGTTGGGAATGTTCTTTTGGCAAATATGGCAAGAAAGGGTTACTGATGTAGGATGTTGGATGTGGGGAGTATGTGGGGCAAGGTGCACGTGGGACAGACTTCTATGGAATATGTAAGTGTTCATCTTGTTATAGTGTGTTATCTCAGTGAGTGGAAATCCACACAATAAACAAGTAAATATCAAACTCCCATCCTGGGGAGTCCTGCTATGTTCTTGATTAGAGGGACAAGAATCCCTCAAGAACATAAGCAGTACCCGATAAAAGAAAACAAGCCAATATGTTAAACCCTCAATATTAATGCAAGTAACTATCAATCTTATTCTTCAAAAATTGACACTTATTAGTTACCATAGGTTCAGAGGGGAGGGGGAGGGAAGAATGGAATAGACGTAATGTAGGACATTTTAGGGCATTAGAATTGTGCAGCAGCATCTTGCAATAATGGATACAGGCCAATTCAAGTTTTGTAAAAACCTATAAAAGTGTATGATCCAAAATGTAAACCATAATGTAAACTACTGACCATGATTAGTAGCAATGCTTCAATATTTGTACATCAGTTGTAACAAATGAACCATCTGCATGTAAAGGGAAAGGGTAAAAGGGGGAGGGCTTGCTTATATGTAAATCCTCTATATTTTCTATGAGACATTTCTGTATCCTAAAGTTTATTTAAAGTTAAAATTTATAAAAATAAGCCACTGGGGGAATTTATGGAAGAAAATGTCACTGTACATAAAAGAAAACAGCTATTACAGTGATGAAAGACGCATCTTAATTTTTTAAATTAATATATCAAATTGTTTATTTTTTATTTTTGAGTATATTTAAAATTATTATTTCATTTTCTTATTAATTTTATTTGGTTATTTTGTTGGCTTCATTTTTGGAGAGGTTTTGGATCACAGAAGGGTCACAACAGTGGCCAGGAAAGATCACTAGTGAATGGTGTCAGAGATGGGGGATGCATTGGAGGAGTCCACTTGGGGCATGCTTCTAAGGCATATCAGTATGATCGGGTGTTCATGGGGTATTGCATTGGTGAGTGGAGATCCATATAATCACCGAAAGAATATTGAATTCCCATCCTTGGGAGTTCTGCTACATTCTCTAATAGGGCCGCAAGAATACCCTGAGTGCAAGAGCAGTGTCTAGTGAAGGAAGATATATCATTATGCCAGGCCCTTGTTATAGATGATTGTACTTATGAACCTTTTCTTGTAAAATTGAAACTTAACCTATTATTATATACTGCCTAAGAGTTACCTCCTGAAAGCCTCCTTGTTTCTCAAACTTGGCCTCTCTCAAAGCCAAAATCAGCATATAAATGCACTACCTTCCACCCGGTGTGAGAAATGACTCCTGGGGATGAGACTCTCTGGCACTGAGGGATTATTACCAAGGGCAACAAGCAATGCATCTGGAAAAAGATCTTGATCAAAAGGGGAAAATGGTAAATACAAGTGAGTTTTTATGACTAAGAGATTTCAAAATGCATTGGGAGGCCATTCCAGAGGTTATGCTTATGCAAGTCTCAGCAAGATTTCAATGACTGTCACAATAAATAGTGCCTCAAATAGCAGGACTCCTGAAGGCTATAGAGACATCCAGAGACTATAAGCAGGGCAGACAGCTTAGGAATTCAGCACCCTGTCAGTGGGCCATACTTTGCAATTTATGCTCTCCAGTGTAACAGAGTTTGACTCATTTATGTGTTCTCTATATATGACCTTTCTGCCCCTTTTATTTAAACCTGTAATTAGCACTATCCTTTATAAATATATATCCCAGAGACTTAAATCTTTGATCCATCCATGTGCCAGTTGAGTTCTGAATTTCAGTAGAGTTGCAGCACCTACTCTCCAGTTCTTTGGATTCACCCAGGACAACTAACAAAGAGATGATAATGGTAAATGCCCATCCCAAGGAAAGAAAGTGTCTGCAACTGCAAGAAACTTATTTCCATCCATCTGCCTCATAGGATCTAAGCCCCCTTCAATTAAAAGAACAGTGGGCATCACCATTCCAAAATCCTCAAGATTCAAGAATGAACAATGGACTAAAATAGACTTATTCTACTATAGACTTCTTATTATTATTCTAGTAATGGAAAAACTTTTATCATTGATATAGAGGAAGTGGTCCCTAGAGGTTCTGAGGGATGGGAGAGGGAAGAATAGGTGTAATATGGGGGCATTTTCAGGACATTGGAGTTGTCTTGCATGACATTGCAGTGATGGATACAAGCCATAGTATATTTTGTCATAACATACAAAATTGTGTGGGACAGAGTACAAAATATAATGCAAACTTGTAATGCATGGTTAATAGCAATGCTTCAATATGTGTTCATCAGTTGTAACAAAGGTACCACACTAATGAGTGATGTTGTTTATGTGGGAAAGTGTGGGAGGGTGGTGGGAGCAGGGCATATGGGAATCCCTTATATTTTTATGTAACATTTATATAATCTAAAGCTTCTTGAAAAATAAAAAATAATAATTAATAAAAAAAATACACTGGAGGCATGTAACAACAGATTTGTAGAGGCAGAAGAAAGGATCAGTGAGCTTGAAGTCAGGGCCTCTGAAAGCCAGCATTCAAAAGACCAGATAAAGAAAAGAATGGGGAAAAAAAATTGAACAGGGTCTCAGGGAACAAAATGATGGAAAAAGATGTGCAAACATATGTGTCATTGGTGTCCCAGAAGGAAAAGCAAAGGGGAAAAGCACAGGAGGAATATTTGAAGAAATAATGATATGAAATATGCCAATTCTATTAAAGGACATATACATCCTTGAACAAGAAATAGAACGTAATCCAATCCCAATAAATTTGAATAAACCTACTATGAGATACATAGTAATAAGAATGTCAAATACCAAAGACAAAGAGAGATTCTGAAAGCCACAAGATAAAAGTGATTCATGGCATAGGAAAGATACCCAATAAGATTAAGTGCTGATTTTCATCAGAAAACATGGAGACAAGAAGGCATTTGAATGATATATTTAAGGGAAAGAGAAAAACTGTCAGCCAAGAATATTATATCTAGGAAGAATGCCTCTCAAAAATGAGGGCAATTTTAGAGTATTCAGAATAAACAGAAACTGAGAGAATTTGTAACCAAGAGACTGGCCTTGCAGGAATTACTAATGGTAGTACTACAGCCTGAAAAGAAAAGACAGGAAAGAGTCATGTAAGAGATTCAAGAAATGAAGATCACATCTGTAAACGTAACTAAAAGTATAAAAAGTGTGGTGAAAATACTATATGACAGGTAAACCTAAGGTCAAAATGGGTAAATAAGACCTGTCTTTACAGTAATAATATTGACTGTTAGTGGATTAAACACTACATACAAATGTCACAGACTGGCAGAATGGATAATAAAATATGAGTCATCCATATCTTTTATTCAAGAAACTCAACTTAGACCAAGGATACTAAAAGATTGAACATGAAAGGCTGGAAAAAGATATTTCACAGAAACAGTAACAAAAAATATAAGCTGGAGTAACTATATTTTTATTGGAAGAAAGAGACTTAAAAGACAGATCTTTTATTAGAGACAAGGAAGGACATATATATTAATAAAAGGGATAATTCAGTAGGAAGAAATAGCAAACATAAATGTATATATACCTAACCAGAGTGTCCCAAAATACATGATGTAAACACTGGCAAAACTGCAGGGAGAAATAGATATCTCTACATTAATAGTTGGGATTTCAATGCACCATTCTCAGAACTGGATAAAACATTGCACCCAAATTGGAGGATATACATTGTACTGAAGTGCTCATTTATCTTTTCCCAAGATAGACCATATATTGTATCACAAAGCAGATCTGCATAAATATAAAAACGTCTTAATTATAGAATGCACTTTCTCTGATCACTTTCTCCTTTCCAATTTCTCCAAAAGCTGGAAATCAACAAAAAGCAGAAAAAGCTAAAATTCACAAACATATGGGTATTAAGAGCACACTCTTAAATCATCAGTGGGACAAAGAAGAGATGGCAAGAAAATCAGTAAATATCTCAGGATGAATGAAAGCAAAAACAATATATCAAAACCTTTGTGATGCAGCAAAGGGAATGCTGAGAGGGAAATATATAGCCCTCAATGCTGACATTGAAAAAAAAGAAAGATCTAACATCAATGACCTAACTTCATTTTGAGGATCTAGAAAAAGAACAGCAAACTATACCCAGAGCAAGAAGAAGAAACAAAACAACAAAAATCAAAGCAGAAATAAATGAAATTGAGAACAAAAAATTTAGAGAATTAATTAAACCAAAATTTCGTTCTTCAAGAAGTCCAACAAAATTGGCAAACCCTTAGGTAGACTGACAAACAAAAAAAGAAGATGCAAAGAAATAAAATAAAAAAATCAGAAATGAAAGTGGGGAAATTACTTCTGACCCCAAAGAAATAAAAGGATACTATGAACAATTGTATGCTAACAAACTAGGAAATGTATATAAAATGGAAAAATTCCTAGGAAAATATGAACAATGAACTATGACGCTAGAAGAAATAGAAGACATCAACAAACCAGTCACAACTAAAGAGATTGAAACAGTCATCAAAAAGTCCCCCAAATAAACAGATGGAACCAGATGGTTAAACAGGTAAATTCTACTAAGCATTTTAAGAAGATTTAATACCAATTTTACTCAAACTCTTCTTAAAAATTGAACAGGGGGAACTCTACCGAACTCATTCTATGAAGCCAACATCACCTTATTATCAAAAACAGAGTATACACTCTTGATAGATCATATGGTATGTGAATATATCGCAATAAAACTGCTTAATAAACAAATAAATAATTGTGCAAGAACAGCCAGAAATAGCAGCCATGTACAGCAAGGGAAACAGACAGATTGAGAGGTGAAGAATTTTCTTATTTGTCTGCTTTTTGTTTATTATTATTGAAATAATGAAAATACTCTAATAATGACCAAAGTGATGAACACATAACCATGTGATTATACCAAATATAATTGATTGTACACTTTGGATAAATTGTATGCTTTATTAATATGTATCAATAAAATTGATCTGTTAGAGAAAAAAAAAACAGATAAAGATATTATGAAAAAAGAAAATTACAGACCCATTTCCCTACTGAATATAGATGCAAAAACCCTCAACAAAATACTTGCCAAAAGATTCCAACAACATAATAAAAGAATTATTCATCATGATAAAGTGGGTTTTATCACAGGCATGCATGTGTGATACCACACAAGAAAATTAAACCATGTAATATGCCACATTAATAAATGGAAGAACAAATCACATTATCATCTTGATTGATTTAGAAAAGGCATTTGCCAAAAAAGCATCATTTCTTGAAGAAAATACCCCAAAAGATAAGAATTCAAGGAAAATTTCTCAACATGATAAAGGGCATATATAAAAACTCACAGCTAACATTTTACTCAATGGTGCAAGACAGAAAGCTTTCCTGTTGAGATTGGGAACAAGAGAAGAATGCACACTGTCACCCTGTTGTTCAATATAGTACTAGAGGTTCTAGCTAGAGCAATCAAACAAGAAAAAGAAATTAGAGGTGTTCAAATTGGAAAGGAAGAAGTAAAAGTTTTGTGATTCAAAGATGATATCCTATACCTAGAAAATCCTGAAAAATCTACCACATAGCTACTTGAGCTAATAAACCAGTTCAGCACAGTGACAGGATAAAAGATTAATATGCAAAAATCACTAGTATTTCTAAAATTAGAAATGTGCAATCTAAGGAGGAAGTCAGGAAAATAATCACATTTATAATAGGGACTAAAACAATCAAATATTTATTATAAACTTAACCGAGGACATATGAGTTCTATATGCAGAAAACTACTGTTACAGGATTTTGTCTAAGTTCTTGACTGTGCTGCAGAAATGAATTACAAGAGCATGTTGGGTTAGTTAAGCCAGTAGTTTATTAAGGTAGTGAGGGAAGAAAAATGGGAGAAAATAGGAGATCACGGGTCCCTGGTAGAGAGTAAGGGGCTTAAGAGTGATAAAGAGGTCTGGTTTGTAGACTACAATTTCCCATTATAGATTATAAGTGCCCAGGTTTTACTTGCATGTTGTTCCATGCAGGGGGTCATGGCGAGAGCAGGGTGCAGAAGCCAAGAGGAGTGAGAGTGGAAGAGTTATTCGGCCTTTGTACCTGCTTTTTATTTTTTTTAAATTTATTTTTAATAATTTTTTTATTTTTTAAAATATACTTAGATTACATAAATGTTACACAAAAATTGTAGGGATTCCCATGTGCCCCACCTCCCACTCCTCCCACAACCTCCCTCATAAACATCCTTCATTAGAGTTGCACATCACCTGCAATAGATTTACACATCTTGGGGTTTTGCCACTAAGCATGGACCATAGTTCACATTGTAGACCACACTCTCTCCCACACAGTTCTGCATGTTATATGATGATATAAAATGGCCTATATCTGTCATTGCAATTTAAACCATTAATTATTCCATCCCTTTGCTAATGGCATGGGAGGAGTTCCAGCTGTTTGCTGTTTTGAATGATTGCCCCACCCATCAATCCCCCGAATGGGTCCAATGATAATGTCCCTGGAGAATGTCTGGGACTTCTCCAGGTTTCCGGAGGGAATCTCATCCTGAGTAGCAGAAATATCGTGAGAGTCTTCCAGCAGCCATCTTGGGGGTATCGATATCCACGTGGACTTCTTGCCAGGTTCCAGATCTGTCTATTGATTCCATATATGAAGCCTGCTTCATTCCCCCCTCAGAGAGTTTGCATCTTTATTCTTAAAGGGGTGCTGAAGGGCGATGGTCATTCTTCTGTAACTACTTCCTGCTGGTAAGGGGCAATAGGCCCTACCTGACAAGGTGTAAAACCCTCTGGCTATTTTACCTCGGTTGGAGGAAGATGGATCTGGCATCCTGGGCAAAGCTGGATGAAGTTCCCATATGGCTAACAAGATATTGATTTTTAGCTTTGTCTTTTGAAGATGTATTTCAGGCCCTCCAATTACTGGACTGGTGCATCTTGTCGGATGCTTCTGGTGAGCTGGCACTATCCTGGGCACCTGGCTTCACTCGGGATAAGTGCACCAAGTTGGAAATTCTTTTAACTTTAATAGCTGTGGGAGTGATCATAACTACAGAGTAAAGTTCCTTCCATTTTTGCTAGAGTGAGTCTTGTTTTCTTGCCAAGTTTTGATCAGAATCTGGTTTCCAGGCCCTGGATGAGGAAAGGTTGCGCATGAACCATCTCAAAGGGGCTAAACTGAAGTGGGTCTTAGCCACCTCGTTTGCTATTTCCCTTCTGGTGGCAGGATAGAATATGGGTGAAGTCTGTCTGTCAGTCCTCCCCAGGGTATGATCCCTGCATCTATATAGGGGAGCTTAAAGGGAGAGGATAGTTAAGCTTCCCATTGTTTGAGTTATTAATTGCACACAGGGGGCAACTCCTGGTAACTTCTTTGACTGTTTTCACCAGGCCCTGTCTTTCAAAAACCCATTTAGCTAAGCTGGTTAGGGCATCCCTCCCCAGATGAGTGGCTTGGTGAAGTCCTTGAAGGATCTTCCACAGCACTGCTCCTGGCAGGTAGACTTGAGCATACTTAACAAGCCACCCATCACCTTCCAGGGTGAACCCCAGGCTAGCTGTTCTGGGTTTGTTCATCCTGGGTGTATTTTGGAACTTCAAGTATGGGTATAAGTGCTTGAATAAGGGGTAGGAGGGAAACCTGGGTTAAGCACGTTCATTAACTACTTAGAAAATGAAGTTTACCAGGATTTTTGACATGTTCAATATCCATCTGCATATGATCTAGAATAGAAAAGATATCACCATAATCATCAAGCATATATCTAGAATGGGATATAGGTACAGTACTTAATAGTAATTAATGCACTACTCAATGCATGAGTTTTTCTTTGAGCTGCAATTAATAGATTTAAGTTCCAGATTTGCAATACCTTACATGTTATCTCTCCATGGGAGCAGGCCCTAATGCCAAATGAGTTTAAGTTCTACTCACAGTACTTTGGTGATCATTGCTCCACTTGGTATGTCCTTCACACAGCCAGCATGCTGTAGCACCGTTGACCCTAGAGAGAAGCTAGGAAAGTAGGTTCCAGTATTTCACCAGCCTGGTGCATAGCACCCTTTGGCACTATGAAACAGTGCCAGTCTGGAGGCAATATCCATTGTACATTTGGCTATATTGAGCCATCGTTGGCTGCTGCAGGAATTTGAAACTGCAACGTAGTCTCCTTTGACTTCAGGAGCACAACCAGAGATGTAGCAGACACCTTTATTGTTTTACAGTTCAGTGACCAACCTAGTCAATAACTCAAATGGAGAGGCAACCTGCAGTGTATTGAAGGCCTGGCTTGAATGCACGAAAGAATTTGACAATGCTGAAGTCTATCTCTTGATTTTTATATACTTTTTAAGCACTTCCAATGCAATGTGTAACATATCAAATGAACTTAACTTTTAGTTTCAGTTTCCAGTAAGTTTTTACTTTAAAGTGAATTGGATACCTTTATTAATGAAGCCACAAGAATTTTATTAGTAACAACTTTGCTAAGGTCCTGCTTTTCTAGCAGTTGAACCAATTCTGCTTGTGATTTATACATTAAATCCACTTGCAAGGTGGTATTGACATTGAAAGACTCATTTTTAGACATTGACATTTAAAGACCTTTCACTGTTTTCCAATTTGAAACCCCAAATCTGATTTCCTAGGCACAAGCAAACTGACAAAGTTAAACACAAATTTCAAAGTTGAACACAAAGTTAAGCACAGATTAAAATAGAAGAGAGGATTTTATATCCTTAGCATTTCTAGGAACTTTTTTATCTTAATTGATGGCACATGAGTTTTCTTATTTTCCAGGAGAGGTTTAGCAACCAGTCTGGATCTTGATCTCTTTTCACAGGTTTTATAGGCACAACTGAGTTTAAACTAATGGAAGTTTGAGATGTATTTCCTTGTTTCTTTAATGAGACATGACATGAGGTTTCTGGCCTTCAGATCTAACTGACCTCTCCTTTTACACTGGTCTAACTGGAATTCAGGGTCTTATACGGAAGCTGCTCTCAGCTATACTGTGGCCAAGTAGACCAGCAGTGGGCAGAATTTCATGATCTCTGAGTGGTGGGAGGTGTGGGAGGTGGGCAACATGGGAATCCCAGTGGGTTCCGTGTAATATTTTAGATAATCTAAGCACCTCTTAAAATATATATATATATAACATTTTTATAAGCAAATGCACATATATGCATATATATTTATATATCATTTTACAAATATTGGTATGTATTGTGAAAATTTTGATTTTTACCCACAATAAAAAAATTAATTAATTAAAAAAAAAACACACACTCTTATGTTGAGTTTACTGGTTGGCTAGAGAGTATGCCCATTATTCTAGGAAGAATGAAGAAGCACTTTTTAGTCGACTGATCTGGCGTCCCAGGGTCCTCGTCTGACTAAAACATTTACCACTCCAAATACTTTGGAGCTGATGCTCTGGTCTCAGAGTCCTGAGAATTTAATCCAGAGCCCTGCCGACGGGAGCTCCAGTAGCTGACCTAGGTCTTGGGGGATGCTAAAAACACTGAAGTTCAGATCAAAGTACCCAAGCCGGATTGGTGGGAGACGTGAGCAAGTTGCCCAAACTGAAGCCTTTGAGATCAGTCTCAGAGGACGTTTGGCTGCCCTCTGAATGGAAGGGCCTAAGGCATGGGGGCTGCTCAGAATTTAGTTCTCTGCTTCTCAGTGACTGCACTGTCCCAAACTAAAGCTCCTGAGCTAAGGCTTAGGGGAAGTTTGGTTGCTCTCTGAATTGAAGTACCCAAGTTGAGTCTAGGGAGACATTCAGAGTTACTTCTCTGGTTTCTGCCACCCTGTGAATCAGAGACCTTACCACTGGGCATTTCCGTGGCCATTGTAGACTTGGGAGACAGACCAAATAGATCTTGGGGTCGAATAGATTTTGGACTGAAGCTGCTAAGCCGAATATTGCTCATTCCTGGAGAAGGGGCAAAAAGCTTCTTCCTATTCTTACAGAGGTTTTAAAAGGCAGTCCTAGGAACTAGGAACTTCTCTGTTATAACAGCCGTCAAAAGGCCATTGTGATTCTAGCAATGGAAGAAACTATATAATTGATATGGAGGCAGTGGCCATTAAAGGTTCTGAGGGCAGGAAGAGGGAAATACAGGTGAAATATGGGGGCATTTTGGGGAGTTGGGAATTTTCCTAAATGGCATTACAATGACAGATATGGGCCATTACATATTTGCCATAACCTACAAAATTGTGTGGTAGAGAGTGTAAACTACAATGTAAACTATAATCCATGCTATTGTCAATGCTTTAAAATGTTTTCATTAATTGTAATGAATGTACCACACTAATGAAAGATATTGTTAGTATGGGAAAATGTAGGAGGTGTAGGAAGCAGGGCATATGGGAATCCCCTATATTTTTATGTAACATTTATGTAATTTAAATACCTTTTTAAAAAATTATAATGTACATAATAGTGTACACATCTTAAGAGTACTACATAATGAATATTCACAAGTGAGTATACTTTATGACTTCTAACACTAGATCTTAGTTTTCCTTCTTATGAAATTTATATAAATGGAATCTTTATCATGCATTCTTTTGTAACTTGCTTTTAAAACTCAACATTGTTTATGCATATAGCTGTAGTTTCTTCATCTTCCTTGCAGTGTAATGTTTCATTATATAATTACACCATGATACTGTTTTTCCATCCCACTGCTGATAAACATTTGGGTTGTTTTCAGTTTGGTGCTATAATGAATAATGCTGCTGCGAATGTTCTTGTGCATCTCTTGTCATGAGTATCAGAGTGCATTTCTATTGGGTTTGTATCTATGAAACAAATTGCATATATTCAATTTTAATAGGTACTGTAATTTTTCCAAAGTGGTTATGCTAATTTTTACTTCTGCTAACAGTGTAGGAGAGTTCCATTTGTGAACACTTGTTATTGCCAATCTTTTTATAATTATATTATATTTTATTTTATTTTATTAATTTTATTTTATTAGGAGGCACTGAGGATTGAACCTGGGTCCTCATGCATGGAGAGAAGGTGCTTAACCGAGATACACCCGCTCCCCATTGTCGACCTTTTTAACTTTAGCCATTCTGATGGATATGTAATGGTATCTCATTGTGTGTATATGCATGCGTGTTGGTGTTTTACACTTCTTTGATTATTAACAAAGTTGCTCACCTTTTCCTCTGTTTACTGACCATTCGGTTATCTTCTTTTGTGAATGGTCCATGGTTTTTTTTCTTTTTTTTTGGCCACCATTTTAAAACTAGGGAATCTATATGTGTCTTCTTTTTTTCTGATTTGTATGGGCTTTTAAAATAGATTCTTTGGAATACTAGGACTTTATTGGTCATGTGTATTGAAAATCTCTTACTCTGTAACTTGCCTTTTCACTTTCTCAGTTTGGTGACTTTGAAGAAAAGAATTTCTTAATCTAGTAGTTCAGTTAACATTTTTTCCCTTTTTTACTGGTACTTTTGTGTCTTTGCTAAGAAATCTTTGTCAACCCCTAAATCATAAAGACTTTTTCTGTTAAAAAATTTTGAAAAAAAAAAAAAAAGCCCTTGACATGGAATATGTAAATGTGGGTATGACTACAAAAAAAAAAAAAAAAAAGGCCGTTAAGCGATTAGAGATCAATTGTTCTAGCTAACAGGCCTTGAGGCCCTGAGGCAATAACTTCAGCAAATGCATTTTCAATTTTACAGTTTTTAAGACATTTCAAAGCATTTTAACATAAACCTGTCATGAGAAATTCGGTAGTAAGAAGAGGAAGAGAGTGTGGTCTACAATGTGAACTATGGTCCATGCTTAGTGGCAAAGCCCCAGGATATGTATATCCATTGCAGGTGATGTGCCACACTAATGAAAGATGTTTATGTGGGAGGTTGTGAGAGGTGGGGAACATGGGAATCCCTATAATTTTTGTGTAACATTTATGTAATCTAAGCATCTTTTAAAATATATATATTTTTAAAGTGGGTAAATGTTAATTATGAGAGGAGCCATGGCCTGTGACCTCCTGGGGAAGGGAACTTCCACAGCATCCATCTTGGCCTTGTCCACCACCTTCCCACCCCATCCCAGAGCAGATAGCTGGGTGTGGTCATTAAGAAGGCAGATCTGCAAAGGGGTGTACCCATGGAGAGGGCAAGCCCCTGGCTGAGTCATTGCCGTGCTGCTGCTGCCAAGGGAAGAGGGCATGTCAGGTTAGTTAGGTCAGTAGTTTATTAAGGTGAGGAGGGAAGAGAAATGGGAGAAAATAACAGATCACGGGTCTCCAGTAGAGAGCTGAAGAGTGATAAAGAGAGCTGGCTTATAGACTGTAATTTCCCATTATAGATTATAAATGCCCAGGCATGCAGTGGGGACATGGCAAGAGCAGGGCTCAGAAGCCAAGAGGAGTGGGAGAGAGTGGGAGAGTTATTTGGCCTTTGCATCTGATTTTTAAACCAATAATTATTCCACCACTTTGCTAATGGCATGGGAGGAGTTCCAGCTATTTGCTGTTTTGAATGATTGCCCCACCCACCAACCCCCTGGGTGGGCCCAATGATAATGTCCCTGGAGAACATCCGGGGCTTCTCCTGGCTTCCAGAGGGAATCTTATTCTGAATGGCAGAAATCTTCTAAGGGTCTTCCAGCAGCCATCTTGAGGGTATCGATATCCATGTGGACTTCTTGCCAGGTTCCAGATCCATCTAATGATTCCCTATATAAAACTTGCTTCATTACTATGCATTGCCACAATAAATCAAAGAAGACATAAATAAATGGAAGGACATTCTGTGTTCATGGATAGGAAAACTATGTATTGTTAAGATGTCAATTCTACCCAAATTGATTTACAGGTTCAAGGAAATCCTGCTAAAAATTTGAATGCCCTTTTTTAAAGAAAGGGAAACCCCAATTATCAAATTTATTTGGAAGAGTTATTGATCCTGAACGACCAGAAACCTCTTAAAAAGAAGCACAAAGTTGGAGGTCTCTCACTTCCTGACTTTAAACCATACTACTTTGCTATAGTGGTAAAACAGCATGATACTGTCATAAAGATAGACAGATTGACTAATGGAACCAAATCAAGAACTTGGAAGTAGATGTTCACATCTTTGATCAACTGATCTTTGACAAGGCTGTCAAGTCCATCCAGCTGGGGCAGAACTTTTTATTCAACAAATAGTGCTGGCAGAAATGGATATCCATATTCAAAAGAAAGAAAGAAAACCCCTATCTCACACCTTATACAAAAATTAGCTCAAAATGGATCAAAGACCTAAATATAAAAGCTATCAACAAAACTACTAGAATAAAATGTAGGACAACATCTTCAAAACTTTGTAGTAGGTATTGATTTCTTAAACATTGCACACTGAAAGCATGAGCAATGAAAGAAACATGGAAAAGTGGGGCCTCCTCAATCTTAAACACTTTTGCACTTAAAATGACTTTGTCAATAACATGAAAAGGCAGCCTATTCAATGGGAGAAAACATTTGGAAACCAGATATCTGATACAGGTTTGAGTTGCATGCTATATAAAGAGATCATGTAACTCAATGATAACAGGGCAAACACTCCAATTAAAGATGGGTAAATTTTCCAAAGATAAAATACAAATGGCAAAAAAAGCACATGGAAAAATGTCCAATATCATTAGGGTTTATGGAAATGCTAATTAAAACTACGAGATATCACCTCGTATTTTATAGAATTGCCCCTATTAAAAAAAAATGGAAAACTATAAGTGCTTGTGAGGATGTGGAGAAATAGCACTTCTTCACTGTTGGTAGGAAAGTAGAATGGTGCAGCCTCTGTGGAAGACAGTTGGGCAGTTCCTCAGGAAACTAAATATGGAACTGCTATATAACCTGGCAATCCCTCTGAGGAATATATTCAGAAGAACTAAAAACAAAGATTCAAACAGACATTTGCACACTGATGTTGATAGTGGCGTTATTCACAATGGCCAAAATATGGAAATAACCCAAGTGTCCATCAACTGATGAATGGATAAACAAAATGT
The DNA here is from genome assembly GCA_026826555.1 of Tolypeutes matacus. NCBI lineage: Eukaryota > Metazoa > Chordata > Mammalia > Cingulata > Chlamyphoridae > Tolypeutes > Tolypeutes matacus. The sequence goes on along the minus strand of JAKSZT010054500.1, from coordinate 907,876 downwards.
GGTATATTCATATGATGGAATACTATGCTATTGTAAGAAGAAATGAAATTGGGACACATATGACAACATGTATGAACTTTGAGGACAGTATTATGAGTGAAATAAGCCATACACAAAAGGACAAGTATTATATGGTCTCACTAATATGAACTAAACATGAAGAATAAACACATGGGGTTAAAATCTAGAGTATACATTGCTAGGAGATAAGATGAGGGCTGAGAAAGTGTACTGATGTTTAATGTATGTAGAATTTTTAATTAGCTTGACTACAAAAGTGTGGACATGGGTAGAATTGATGGTAACACATTATAGTGAGTATAACTAACATGGTTGGGTTATAAATGTGATTATGACGGAAAGGGGTAGTATAGGGACATAAATGTCAATTGAAAGAAAGCTAGAGAATAATCTAGGGACTCTATAATATAGTGAACCTGGTGGCAGATGAGGATTGTGTTTAATAGTACAAGTACAAGAACGTTCTAGAACAAATGTACATCAGTATTACAAGGTGGTAAGAATATGGTGCTGCAAGGGAGAATATAATTAATATAACTGATGGAATATAGTTAACTGCAATATTGTAATATTCTTGCATCAATGCCAGAGAAGCTTTTATATCAATACTAAGGGTCAATAATAGGGGATTATGGGATTTTTTTCTTTTGGACTAAGGAAAACATAAAAAAATGTACTGAGGCGATCACTGCACAATTGTGTGATAAAACTGAAAACCACTGAGTATAGAAGGCATGGGACTGTATAACACAGTGAACAATGTGGTGGAAGGTGGACTGTGGTTAAGAATTGAAATATGAGAGCATGCTCTCATGAACTATAACAAATGTGCATTACTAATGCATGATGTTAATAATAGTGGTGTGTATGGAAAAATATATCAAATATAAGTTACAGACTATAGTTAATAGTAATATTTTGATGATGTTCTTTGATAATCTGTAACAAATATTCCAGAACAATGAAAGGTGTTGGTGGAGGGGTGATGTATGGGAATTCTGCCCATTATCCATGATTGTTTTGTAAGCTCCCAACTTCTCTAATTCAAAATATATATTTTTTAAAAGCTGAGAGCTTAGATATAAAAGAGGGGGCAGGTTCAGAGACATTTTTAAAATTTATTTGAACTTCAAAAAATAAAACAACAGTCAGAAGGTAACTTAATAAATGATGGAAGCTTTACTTTAAAAATCCTGTGGAGGCACATTTATCATATTTAATCCTAAATACAGAGGTATTTTGATGATTCCATGCTTAAGCTTAAATTATCTGGGAAAATCACCAGTGTATACCACCTCAATAAGGTTTAGTTGCTTTCTCCTTGGAGGGCAAACCTCAATTAACTACAAAAATTGTTCATTACTAGAAAGTAATGAAACACTGGCAATTGAAATGTGACACAATGAAACAAAATGTTGTTTTTCATTTACTGGCTTCTTTTAATGAGAAAAAAGTGCTTAACTATTTTTTTTTGCTTATAATCCTTTTTATTTCTTTTTTTAAAACTTTTTTAAAAATTTTTTATTGTGGGTAAAAATCAAATTTTTCACAATACATACCAATATTTGTAAAATGATATATAAATATATATGCATATATGTGCATTTGCTTACAAAAATGTTGTGTGTATATATATATTTTAAAAGGTGCTTAGATTACCTAAATATTACATGGAAACTACAGGGGTTCCCATGTTCCCCACCTCCCACACCTCCTACAACATCCCACACAAACATCTCCCACAAGTGTGGCCCACCACCCTCAATGGACTTACACATCCTGGGGCCTTGCCACCAACCATAGACCACAGTTCACATCGTAGACCACACTCTCTTCCACACAGTTCTGAGTGGTGTGTGCTGATTTAAAATGGCTTACTTCCGTTGCCACAACGGCACTCAGGACAACCCCCAAGTCCTGAAAAAGCCCCTGTATTTCAACTGCACATCCCCTCCCTGCCCCGAAAGTGTCCAGTGGCCACCGGCTCCACCTCACTGTTAAAATTTCTTCCATTGCTAGAATCACCTTTTTCATTAACTATTTTTTAAATCCTCACTCACACTCAATCCCCTGGTAACCTATATTCTAGATTCTAACTCTCTGAATTTGCTTATTCTAATTATTTAATATAAGTGAGATTATAAAATATTTGTCCTTCTGTGTCTGGCTTATTTCACTCCACATGATGTCTTCAAGGTCCATCCATGTTCTTGCATGTATCAGAACTTTATTTCTTTTTATGACTGAATAATATTGCATTGTTTTTATGTACCACATTTTGTTCATCCATTATTCAGTTGATGGACACAGTGGTTGCTTCAATCTTTTGGAAATTGTGAATAATGCCACTATGAACATCAGTGTGCAACTATCTGCTCGAGTTCCTGCTTTCTTTTTTTTTTTTTTTTAAAGATTTTATTTATTTATTCATTTATCCCCCCCTTGCTGCTTGGGCTCACTGGGTCAGCTAACCACGCCATGCGGGCAGGCTTGCCTTCACCAGGAGGCCCCGGGAACCGAACCCGGGGCCTCCCATATGGTAAACGGGAGCCCTGCTGATTGAGCCACAGCCGCTTCCCTGAGTTCCTGCTTTCAGTTCTTTTGGGTCTATACCTAGATGTGGAATTGCCAGGTCATAAGGTAATTTGATACTTAAGAGGAACTGTCAGACTGTCTTTCACAGCACCTATACCGTTTTATATTTCCAATGACAAAGAATGAATTTCTATATCTTCACATCCTCTACAACACTTATATTTTTTATTTTTTTTTTTAAGTACCAGGGGCTGGGGATTGTATGTCGAAAACCAGTGCTCAACCAGTCAGCCACATCAGCTTCCCTGAGTTGCATTTTTCATTTGTTTTGCTTTATCAGGAGGCATGCGGAACTGAACCCAGAACTTCCCATGTAGGAGGTGGGCACTCAGCCACTTGAGCCACATACACTTCCTCCACTTTTTAAAAATAGTAGCTCTTCTAGCAAGTGTGAAATGGTATCACAGTTTGGTTTTGATTTGTGTGCCCAAATGGCTAATGATGCTGATCATCTTTTCTTGTATATTTTCTTTGAAGAGCTGTCTAATCAAGTTTTGGCCCATTTTTAAATGGGATTGTTTGTCTTTTTTGTTGAGTTGTAGGATTTATTTATATATTCTGGATAGTAAACCCTCATCAGATACGTGACTTCCAAATATCTTCTCCCATTTTGTAGGTTGTCATTTTACTTTCGTGATAAAGTCCTTTGCGGCACAAAAGTGTTTTTTTATTTTTTTTATTTTTAGGACTTTTCATTTCAAAACACCTAAAGTATTAACATATTTCAAAATTAAAGTGTTCAGAAAGTAACCCTTCATCAATAATAAATCACTCTGGTCTTTATGGCGGATAAGCAATCTTGAGTTCTTGTCATTAGAGGAGAAAGGAATGATAATTACAAAAAGGTAAACATTTTAGTTATTTTTTACCTTAAGCAGAATATACAGCAACTCATTTCTGTGCTCTTGAGGTTAGGAAAAATGAAAATATTATTATGTCCATTTCTAATGTAATTACATTTCATTTCTATGGCATGTCGTCAAAATAATCATTTTCACCATGGCTAAAAGGATAAGTTTCTTAAAGTACTCTTTTTTGTCTGTTTTCTTTAGTTCTTATTAAATGTACAGTGATTCAGTACTTCTTTAAAACAGTGCTATTTTACAACTTTAAATGTTTAGTTTTAAATAGAAAATATGACTACTCACCTCTCCTTTTTACTGTGGTTTGAATTATGTTTTTGTTTCTAGCATAAATCAAGGTAAATGGACTCTGTGAATATAGTATGACCAGATTGATTCTTCTTCTTTTGAACATACACTTAAAATTTAAGATTGATGAGACAGAATGTGCTTGAGAAGATACCTGAAGACTGACAACTTATGCACACACATATTTATAAAGATTATTACAAAACAGAGCTAAATTAAATGGGTAAAATAACCCTCTTCAAATCGTGTACATCTTCCAATTTATATCCTTACTTCCTGACTTAAAGTGGGAAAAATGTAATAGACAAAACCATAAAATGTTAGTGTTGATTTGACAGTGAAGGTGGTGATATGAGGGAGAAAACAAAGGTCTAGTGTTGCAGTGGTTATTGAATTTAGTAGGCAGACCATTCTGGAGAATGAATAGAACCTTAATACTAATTATTGAATAGAAAAGATATCATTTATGTTGCTTTTTTCCCCTGTCCTGCATTCTGGTGATCTCAATCTGTTGATGCTCAAATGAGATAGTTAATGTGAAAGTGCTTTGTAAACTGTAATTTACCACATAGATTTTAGGAATATTATACACTTAGTTCTAGGTAGCAGTTCAAAAGATATAAAAATATTTTTCCCTCCTACCTAGATTTAGTTTCTCAGCTACCCACACATGCCTTTGAAAATATTATCCTTAAGAAGTTTCACTTTTGTTATATAACTATTTAGAAGAGCTATGTACTCAGCTAATAAAATGTCCTCACTGCCTAACTAATCTGACAATTAAAGGGTCTATTTTCACCCCTGACAAGATGTGGGTGAAATCTTCCACAACTTTCCTAAAGAAAAAATAAAATAATAAAAAAGGCAACAATTAAAAACAGAAATATAGATTGTTGGAAAACACAACCTGCTAAACAACAAATCAGAAACACATAATTAATCAATTATTTTAGTGAGATGATCCCATGAAAAGTTATGAATTGAGCCCTTTCTGTGAGCATGGGCTTGATTATTTCCCTCTTCTCATTCCATGCTTAATGTATATGTGTTCTTTCTTTTCCTAGATGTGATGATGGCTTATCTCTGCCAATCTCAAGGTACATAAAAACATAATTTAAAAGGTGAGAAATTATCCAATGAGAAAAGCAAGCCCGACTAGAATGTAATCTCTTTGAAAGCAAGGCTTATTTCTTATTCATTATTATTTTCCTTTAATTACCTAAGCCTAATAGCTTGTACAGACAATATGCATAATAGATGTTCACAGAAAAGAAAATTGAGCCCTAGAAAAATTAAGAGTTTTGCTCAAATTCACAAAACCAGAATCTCTATCTTCCCTCCTAGTTCAATGCCATTCCCACCATGCCATGTTCAACTACCTTAAGGATCTGAAGTCATCTCCAAATTAGTAAAATTTAGATTCTGGAAAGATTTCTTGGTTATTAATAAATAACTCAATCTCAATTTATAACTTTTTAATCTGATTATATTGATATATACTGGCAAATTTAAAAACTGCCTGCTTCACGTTTTTTTTTTTTTTTTTTTTTACAATTGGAACAATATGTGGTACAAATTCCAGAGGCAAATTTGGAACCTTGGAGAAGAGAAATAGAATTAAGTGACCTAATTAACAAAAGGGAGATTTTTGTCCCCTTTGAATAGACAGTAGTTAATTACCAGTTCTAAAGCCACTTTTAATACCCAAGGAGACTTTCTTAATTATCTTGCCAAGAAAGAAAGCTAAAGAAAACAATATCCAGAAGAAAATTATGCATAAGATTAGTTGGTGGAGATTAAAAGGACTTAATTAAGCAAGTAATATATTTTAAAAGGCATGTGCAGAGACCCTTGGTTTAAAGCAACCTTTGGTGGTAACATCAGAATAATAAATAAGACAGTATTATAGTTCTCTATATATCCAATGTGTCCTAAAGTTTTGCAATTTCAATCTTTATGCTTTCTATGGAAAATTCTGACATTGCCTTCTACAAATCAAATACTACTATGCAGTTCAAAGTGCCGATATTAAGGTTTTAATTAATTTAGACTTTGTAAAGGAGCGTAGTGTACTGTACTTGTTAATATTGGTGACAGCCATATGAAAACATCTTTTCTCCTGATTACCAAACTTGTACTGTACCCAGAAATCCCTTTCAATACTGAACATTTTTCAGCATCTTTCTTTCTTGTATCAGAGTTAAATATATGATGCCAAAAGTTTTCTTCCACTTTCCATCCTGTGAGTGGAAATTGAACACTGTTGGTCATTGATTTCTAGCTGAGTTTATTATTAATATTTATATATCATTATTAAATCACCCCTTGGTCTTTGCCATCCTAAATACTAAAAATTATAATTAACATCTTTTGAGAGCTTAAGTTCTACATGCCTTACTTACAGGAATTCATATGTTGCCCACAATTCTTTAATGTTACTTCTATTTTACAGATGAGAAACTGATACTTAGACTAACTTATCCTAAATTGCCTAGGAGGAGGCAGAGCAAGCTTTAACACTGAGTAACACAGAGAGAAACAGAGGTATAAAGATGCTCAATTTATGATTTGAAGATGGGTTTTCTAAAATTTAGCTTGGAAGAAAGGAAATAAGTGTTGATGATCCCCCTTAGATCATGCTTTCCCTAATTTGCTTTGACCTCTCAGACTGATCTGTGCAAAGTCTCAGGTATTTTAGCAAGTTAATCCCAAGAGGTAATGATGGTAGTCAGCTCTCTTAATTCTTTCTATAGTGTAAACATATGTTGAAGGGAATACTTCGAACCCTGTTACAACATGTTAGAGCTTTCTACTGTCAAAATGTGTTCCTCTCGCTATCTGCTTATTACTATGTTGACATTTTTGTAAATATGAGACATCAAAAATATATTTGTGTACTAACAATTTCAATGGAGAAGAAAAAAGAAAATATATTCATAAACATAGAATAAGGGACATATGCATTTACAATTTATTTTTAGAAGGATTTTCTCCATCTTTGGTATATGATCAAATATAAATTAAGATATATTTTATTTTTTCCACTTTATTATTTTTTAAAAGAAACTTCAATGACATAAATGTTACAGAGAATATATAGGGGATCCCCACATACTCTGCTCCCCACGCCTCCCACATTTTCCCACATTAGCAACATCTTTCATCAATGTGGTACATTCATTGCAATTGTTAAACATATTTTGGAGGATTGCCAATAAACACGGTTTATAGTTTACATTGTAGTTTACACTTTCTCCCATTCAACTATGTAAGTTATATATACAGGCCAGATATATAATGGCCTGTATCTGTCATTGTAATGTCATTCAGGATGATTCTCAAGTACCAGAAGTGCCCCACCTATCACCGGTTTTTCCCTCTCCCTAACCCCAGAACATCCATGAGTCACTGCCTCCACAACAATTGTATTTCTTCCATTGCTAGAATCACAATAAGTCTATAGTAGAATACAAGTAAGTTTATTTTAGTCCATAGTTCATTTCCCAATCCTGAGGACCCTGGGATGGTGATGTCCACTCCAGCATTAACTGAGGGGGGCTTTCATCCCATACATCCGATGGATGGGACTCTCTTGCTTGCAGATGTAGGCATTCTCAGTTCCTTGGTATATTGTTTGTCCATTATCTCCTTAGTTGTCCTGGGTGAGTCTATTGAACTGGAGAGTAGGTGTTGCAACTTTGTTGAGATTCAGGGCCCAGCTGGCACATAGAGAGCACAAAGATTTAAGTCTCTTGGATGTATACCTACCAACTCTAGTACTAATTTTAGGTTCAAACAGAAGGACAGAAGAGTCATACATGGGGAAACCACTGCTTAGTCTACCAGTAGTCACACTGGGAAGCATAAATATCAGATTAGGGCCCACTGGGAAGGGTCCAAATTTCTGAGCTGTTTGCCCTGGGTATAGTGTCTGGATGTCTCCATATCCCTGAGGATCTTTGCTATTTGGGGTCGTAGCTACTTTGGCTCTCAAGGAGATCCTGTTGAGATGTGTATAAGCACTACCTCTGGGATGGCCTCCCGACTCACTTTGAAGTCTTTTAGCCATACAAACTCATTTGTCTTAGCTTTTCCCCTTTTTGGTCAAGGTGTTTTTTTTTTCCAAATGCATTGCTTGTTGGGACTTAGTAACAATCCCTCAGTGAAAAGGAGGCTCATCCCTGGGAGTCATGTCCCATGCTTGAGGGAAGTTATTGTTTTTATATGCTGAGTTTGGCTAGGAGAGAGGCCACATTTAAGAAACAAGGAGGTTCACCGTAGGTAACTCTTAGGCACCCTACATCACTAAGCTATGTTTCAACTTTAAGAGCAAAGGCTCATAAGCATAGTCATGAATATGAAGGGTATTTCAATGGACCATCCTCCTTCACAAGTCATTGTCCCTGTACTTGGGGCATTGTTGTTCCATTAGAGAATGTAGCAGAGCTTCCCAGGATGGGAATTTGATATTCTTTTGGTTATTGCATGAACTTCCACCCACCGTGACAATACCCCATGAACATTTGAACACATTTATATGCCTTATATGTATACCCAGGTGAACTTCCTACCATGTATCCCTCCTCACTGATACCCCACACCAATGATTCTCCTTTGCCACAGTTGTAACCCTTCTATGATCTAAAACTTCTTCAAAAATATAGCCAATATAATAGCCACATACAATTACTAAAAAAATAAAATGGTAATGATAGTTTTATATGTAAGAAGTAAAATACAGAAAATTTAATGAAAAGTAAAATAGAATAATATTTTTAAAAATTAGAGTGTTAAAAAAAATGAAAAATATTTGAAGAAAAAAACCCCCCCTTTTTTTTTACATTTTGCCTTTCATCACTGTAAGACTGTTGTCCTATATGTACAGTGACATTTTCTTCCATTGTCTTCCCCCAGTGTCTTATTATTTTTTTGTTTTGTTTTTTCTTCAAAGAAGTTTTAGGTCATAGTAGAGTCATATAGAGAATACAGGGGATTCCCATATACCCAACATCCTCCCCCTTTTCCCCTTTCCCCATCAATAGCATTTTATATGTGGATGTTACATCTGTTATAATTCATGAACAAATATTGAAACATAGCTACTAACCATTGTCAATGGTTCACACTGTGGTTGACTTTTGGGACCATATATTTTTATAAGATCTGATAAAATTTAAAGTGGCCTATATCCATCTTTGCAAGATCATGCAGAACACTTCCATCACCCCTAAAATGCCCCCTGTTCCATCTATTTTATTCCTTCTTCTCCCTCCCCTTCAGGCTCATGGTGACCACCAGGCTTCACTCCTTGAAGGACAAGGTTCATAGTTACTTGCATCTTCACTGAGGGCTTGACACACTGGTCTGCCCTTCCTTATTAGGCACCGCCAATGCTCTCAAGTGACTCCCATCCTTCTGAAAACATAGTGGGCTTTCCTAGGATGGGAATCCAACCCCTTCCTGCTCATTATGTGGGTCTCTTCCCAATGATGCAACACACTATGCCAAAATGATCACTCACATGCTCCCTAGAAGCCTGCCCCAGGTGCACCCTGGCCTGAATGCCACCCATCCAATACCCTAAACCAGTAACCCTTCCTTATCATATTTCCAAATGAGCATTCCCAACATTGTAATTTCGATCACTTAACTGCAAAACCCCAGTGTTCACTCGCTCCCTCCCCCAACCCCACCCCAATTCTGGGGAACATACAACCCACCCTCGCCACCTTACTCCCCTGCCAAACCTGCACCACCCAACCCAATATTATCACTATACCCCTGTTATGTCCCTTCACTGCATAACTACACGGTCCAACTTTTTACACATTTCACCCTTATGGACGCTGGCTCACAAACTTTTTCTTCCTTTTTATTTCCTAGGGACATATCTTCCAGACTCTAGTTCTGTGAGCCTGCTCAGTTTGCTTAGTTTATATCAGTGAGGTCAAGTAATTATTGCCCTTCAATTCCTGGCTTGCTTCACTTAACATAAGGTCTTCAAAGTTCATCCATGTTGTCCCATGTGTTAGTACTGCATTCCTTCTTACTGCTGAATAATACTCCATTGCATGTATATACCACACTTTGTTTATCCATTCATCAGTTGATGGACACTTGGGTAGATTCCAACTTTTAGCAATAGTGAATAATGCCACTATGAACATGAGTGTGCATATATCTGTTGGTGTCCTTGCTTTCAATTCTTCTGGGTATATACCCAGCAATGGAATTGCTGGATCATATGGAAGATCCAGTTTTTTGAGGAACCACCAAAATGTCCTCCACAATTGCTGCATCATTCTACATTCCCACCAGCAGTGGATGAGGGTTCCCATTCCTCCACATCCTCTCCAACACTTGTCCTAGGTTTTTTAAATAGCCATCAGTCTAATGGGTTTAAGATGTTATCTCACTGTAGTTTTGATTGGCATTTCCCTAATGGCTAGTGATTTGGGGCATCTTTTAATGTCCTTTTTAGTCATTTATATTTCTTCTTTGGTGAAGTTTCTATTCAAATCACTTGCCCATTTTTAAAATGGGTTATTTGACGTTTTATTTTTGAGGTCTAGGATTTCTTTATATATGATAGATAATAGACTTCTATCAGATATATGGTTACCAAATATTTTCTCCCATTGGGTAGGCTGCCTTTTAACTTTCTTGGCAAACTCTTTTGAGGTACAAAAGTTTTTAATTTTGAGAAGATCACATTTGTCTAATTTTTTTTTATTGCTCGTGCTTTGGGTGTGAAATTCATGAAATCATTTCCTATTACAAGCTCCTGTAGATGTTTCCCTACATTATCTTCTAAGGTCTTTATGGTATTGGCCTTATAAGGTCAATTATCTTCTAAGGTCTTTATGGTATTTAGATCTTTGATCCATCTTGAGTTAATTTTTTAATATGCTGTGTGATGATGTTGTCTCTCATTCATTTGGATATGGATATCCAGTTCTCCAAGCACCATTTGTTCAAGAGGCCATTCTGGGTCTCTTACCCTAACAAATAAATTTCATAGTTAGATTTCACAATTCAGTAAAAAGTGCTGTGGTGGTTTTTATTGGGATTGCATTAAATCTGTATATCAGTTTGGGTAGGATGGACGTCTTAATGATCTTTAGTCGTCCTATCCATGAACAGGTAATATTCTCCCATTTATTTAAGTTTCTTTGATTTTTTTTTAACAGTGTTGTGTAGTTTGCTGCATACGTCATTTACATCTTTAGTTAAATTTGCTCCTAGTTATTTCATTCTTTTAGTTGCTATTGTAAATGGTATTTTCCTGATTTCCTCCTCAGATTGCTGATTATTGGTGTACATAAATGATACTGATTTTTGCACACTGATCTTACAACTTGTGACTTTACTGAACTCATTTATAAACTCTAGAAGCATTGTTGAAGATTTATCAGGGCTTTCTGTTTATAGGATGAAGTTATCTGCAAATAGTGTAATTTTTACTTCTTCCTTTCCAATTTGTATGCCTTTTATATATTTTCTTGCTTAAGTGCTTGAGCACTTTGCAAACATTAACACAATGTTAAATAGGAACAGCGATAGTGGGCATCCTTGTTTAGTTCCTGATCTTAGGAGAAAGCTTTTAGGATTTCACCATTGTATATGATGTTCCCTGTGCACTGTTCATATATACCCTTTATCATGTTGAGGAAGTTTCCTTCTATCCTTATCTTTTGAAGTGTTTTTATCAGGAAAAAGTGCTATATTTTGTCTAATGCTTTTTCTGCATCTATAGAGATGATGATGTGATTTTTTTTTTCTTTCAATATGTTTATGTGGTGTATAACATTGATTTTTTTATATTGAAACATCCTTGCATACCAGGGATGTAGCTTACTTGGTCATGGTTTATAATTCGTTTGTTGTGTTGTTGAATACAATTAGCAAGTTTTTTGTTGCGGATTTTAGCATCTAGCTTCGTTAAGGAGATTGGTCTATAGTTTTCTTTTCTTGTGGTGTCTTTTTTTGGCTTTGGTATTAGGGTGATGTTGGTATCATAGAATGAGTTGCAATGTTCTTGCCACTTCTATTTTTTAGAAGAATTTAAGCAGAATTGGTTTTAGTTCTTTGCGGAATGTTTTGCAAAACTCACCTGTGAAGCAGTCTGGTACTGGGTCATTCTTATTTGGGAGGTTTTTGATAACTGATTCTATCTCGCTACTTGTGAGTGGTCTGTTGAGCTCATCAATTTCTTCTTTCATCAATGTAGGCTGCTTGTGTGTTTCTAGGAATTTGTCCATTTCCTCTAAATTGTCCATCTTGTTGGCATTAAATTTTTCAAAGTATCCTCTTATGACACTCTTTATTTCTGTGGGATCAGTGGTAATAGCTCCTTCCTCATTTCTTGTTTTGGTAATTTGCACCTTCTCTCTTTTCTTTGGTAATCTGGCTAAGGATTTGTCAATGTTATTGACCTTATCAAAGTACCAGCTTTCGGTTTTGTTTGTTTTTTTCTTTTGCTTTCTTATTTTCAAATTCATTTAGTTCTACTCTAATCTTTGTTACTTCCTTCTTTCTACTTCTTTTGGTGTGAGTGAGTTGTTCTTTTTCTATTTCCTCCAGGTATGCAGTTAGTTCTTTGATTTTAGCTCTTTCTTCTTTTTTGATATATACATTTATGGCTAGGAATTTCTCTCTCAGTATTGTTTTTGCTGTGTTGCATAGTTTTTGATATGTTGTGTTGTCATTTTTTTGTTTCAAGATAGTTACTGATTTCTTTTGCAATTCCCTCATTGGGTAAGAGTGTGTTGTTTAACTTTCATATCTTTGTGCCTAATCAATTTCTCTGGACCTTACTGATTTCCAGCTTCATTCCATTTTGGTCAGAGAAATTACTTTGTATAATTTCAATATTTCTGAATTCATTTAGTGTTTTTCTGTGGCTAGGCATGTGGTATATCTTGGAGAATGATCCGTGATGCACCCGAGAAAAATGCATATCCCACTGTATTTGGGTGAAGTGATCTGTATATGTGTATTAGGTCCAGATCCTCTAATATATTATTCAAAGTCTTTGTTCATTGATTCTCTGTTGAGATATTCTGTCTAATGGTGATAAATCTGTATTAAAGTCACCCATTATACATGTAGAGATATCTATTTCTTCACTTAGTTTCTCCAGTGTTTGCCTCATGTATTTTGAGGCACCCTGGTTAGGTGCATAAAATGTTTATGATTGTTCTTTCTTCTTGAAAGATTACCCATTTTATTAATATATGGTGTCCATCTTTGTCTCTTACAATAGTTTTGCATTTAGAGTCTATTTTGTCTGATATTAATGCAACTACTCCTGCTCCTACTTGGTTATTGTTTGCTTTTAAAATTGTTTTCCAACCATTCACTTTCAGCCTCCTTGAATCCCTGGGTTTAAGGTGGGTTTCTTGTAGACAGCATAGAGATGGGTCATATTTCCTTAACCATTCTGCCAGTCTGTGTTTCTTGAATTGTGAGTTTAGTCCATTAACATTCAATGTTATAATTGTCATGGAATTACTTAGATTAGCTATATTTTCTTTGGGTTTATGTATGTCAAATATTGTTTTCATAGCTCTTTTTGTCTTTTTAGTTGTTCTTACACTCTCCTCCAACTCCCTCTTATTTTCTCCTTTCAACCTGCAAATCTCCTTTTAGTATTTCTTAAAGTGCAGGTTTCTTATAGCCATACTCTCTTAGATTCTGTTTGTTTGTGAATATTTTGAAATCTCCCTCATTTTTGAATGCCAGTCTTGCTAGATAGAGAATTCTTGGCTGGAAGTTTTTTCTTTTAGCACCTTAACTATGTCATAGTTAAGACATAGTTAAGAATAAAAGAACAACAACAGAAAACAGAAAATATAAGGATAAAGGAGGGAAAAGATATAGCGTAAGTAGAGAAAATTGGGAAATAAAAAAAAGAGAAAAAACTGACAGAAAAACAGAGTATCAAAGGAAGGGGGAATACAGCAACAAGAAATCAAGACAACAGCTACTTGTTTTTGTTTTTTAAAAAACAGGAAAAGAGGAAGAAGGCAGGAAAAGGATCAAAAAGTCAAGATAAACACAAAAAAACAGGCTTTTCTCTTGGAACCCTAGGTGGTCTTCTCCAGCTGTTGCTATTCAACAGTCACTCACCCTGCATCCTGTCCTCTGCAGGTTTTAAGCCAGGTTTTAGTGAGTAAAATGATGAAAATAAAAAAGGAAACTTTTTTCTAAAATAAGAGATCTAATAAAAGCTAATAAAAAGGATGTGAGGGCGCTCTGGCTGCGGCATCTGTCACCCCATTGATCGCCAGGGTTGATTCAGCTGATCTGGCTGGCTAAGCGAGTGTCCCCTTCCTCCCTCTCCGCTCCATCTGTGTCCCTCCCGAAGCTGTGTGCTGGGTCAAAGAGGACCACCTTCCCTGCTAGAGGAGGACCGTTCTTCTGTCATGGGTATACGAGCAGCTGCACTCCCCTGCTAGAATCTCCAAACAAGCTCTCAAGGTCCATTTGTAGAACGTAGGGTAGTCAAGCTTCCACGACTCCAGACACATCCAAATGAGGTGCTGCACGTAGCAGTCTGCCTTTCTTAAAAAATAAATAAATAAATAAATAAATAAATAAATAAATAAATAAATAAAAGCCAATAAAAAAGAGTATGTCAATATGTTCCCTGTCATAAAGTTTCACTGGGTGCTTGATATCCTTGTAGCATTTCTCAGAGAGAAGAGGAGAACTGAACCAAGAACCTTCTTTATAAGAGGGAGAAGCTCTTCCACTAAGCTAATGAACCTTCTTTGGTTAGCAAGACTCTTCAGAACCCTAGAAGCCCCTATACCCTCTCTGTTATCTCTGCCTCCTTTCTGATGTAAATTGTCTCTTTACCTAGGCTGCTAGGCATGGCTGCCTGCCTGAGGAGATCCACATATCCTCTCTGATGTAATCCCTCTCTTTACCTAAGCTGCTGTGTGTGACAGCCTACCTGAGGAGATCCCCTCGCTTATCTCTGTTGTGTCAGTGTCACTTCTGACATACAAGGGGAGCTCAGGTGGCTAAAATAACTGCAAAGAGACCACTCTCCACCTTCTCTGACCCCTCCTCCCAGGGAGATTGCTGACACACTCCTTTTGTAGGAGGAAGCCCAGGTTCCACTTAGGCTGTTTGTCCTTAGGGTGGGGTATAAGCGCCACTTCCAGCCACAAGAAGGAATCTTGGGTTGCCTTGGCAACCTGCTTAGGGGTACAGCAGACCAAGACACTGCTTCATAACTAACAGAAGAGCTGGGGACAGAGAGGAGGAAGCCGAAACAGTAAACTGTAAGTTATTGATCCCCCCAGCCACCAGGAAGGGCTCCTCTCCCTTATCCCTGATATATCAGATGAGGGTAAACTAACAAATAGTATCTGACTAAGAGGAGAATAGATTTCTTCCTCCCTGCCAGCACCTCTAGAAATATATAGAGAGGAGGGAGGGTGCTGTGGGTCATCTAGAAGGGTGCTAGAAAGTAAAGGAAGCCAAGGCAGCCCTAGACTCCTTCTCAGTTGTTTTAGTAAGATCTAAGATTTATCTGAATACCCCATCAGCCATATTCCAACAATCCTCAAGATATATTTTAAATCAAGTTTTGACATCGACAAAAATTTCAATAAAATTGAATGTATAGTTCTACTGATATATAAGTACCTTACATTCAAAGAAAATATATAAAGATTAAGAAATTATTTGGGGGCTAACATTTTTTTCAAAAATGAATAGAATAAATGAATAACTTGAACCATAAAGGATTATATGTTAAGTTCCTCTCTGGCAGCTGCAATGTTGGCTCTCACATAGGTGGAGCAATCTTAAATATTTTTAACTTCAAAGTTTCTAACAAGATTTGGGGCTAAAATTTATGCCATTAAAAAAACAGTTAGGGAGGAAGGGAAAGACGACAGTAGAGAAAGGAGCTCTAAGAGTCAACTCATCCTACAGGGCAATTAGTAATCACTCAAAGCTATCTAACACACCTGTTTTTGCGGGGCGGGCAACAGGAGACAAGAAGAGCCTCCTGTAACATCCTTGAAAGAATGGAAGGAGGAGACTGCCCATCTGCAGTGAAGATTTGTGAGTACAGCACCCTGTGCTGTGGAGGCTGGTGCCCATCTTCCACTGGCTGTGCAAGCTGCCTCAGGAGCTATTCCAAGGCAGGAGTTGGAAGTTCCACTTTGAAAAACAGGAAAGAAGAGATGGTCAGGCACTAAGTTCAGTTATTGATTAGTAAACTCAGCTGGCTAAATTATAATCCTAAAAACAGCTAAACTTTGAGCCTGTCCAAGTCAGAAAGAGACCAGTGGCTGCAATTTTAACTCCACACTGGGCATGAGGGGAAAAAAGGCTGATTGAAAATCACACTGACTGTAGGGACCCTCTTCTGTGCACCCAGATTGGATTGCAGCTCTAACAAAGGCGCCAGCTCCACCTCTAGCAGAAAGGAAGCTGGGGCTGCATGGCCTCTCTGGGTAACTGCAGAAAATTTCAGCTGCCACAGACTGGATAGTCAGACATGTGGAACTCCAACCCTGCACCCAAATAAAATAAGAGAGGAGCTATGTTTCCTCAGCCTCTCTGGGCAAATGCAGGTGCTTTCAGCCCACATGGACTGGTTTGTTGAACACCTTCAGTTCCATCTCCACTCCTGCCCATAGGATAGGAGGTGGCTGGTGTTTACTCAGTCTCTCTGGGCAACTGCAGGAGCTTCTGTCTTGAACGAACTGGACTGTTGACTGCCTGTGCTCCACCCCCAAGCCCGACAGGACAAAAGGGGAGCAATTTTAAGTTGCAGATAAATTAACAAGATCAACTTGGGCAACTGCAGGTGTTTTCAGCACATGCTAATTGAATAGTGGAACAACTGTGGCTCCATCCACATCCCCCAAATGGATAGGTGGAGGCTGTTGTTTCCTAAACCTCTCCAGGCAAATGGAGGCACTTTTGGCCTGCACAGACTTGAATATTGGGTGACTGTGAATCCACAAACTGCCCCCAACCAGATAGTAGGGGAGCAGTATTTCTTCAGACTCTCTGTGCAACTGCAAGCACTTTCAGCCTGCACAGACTCGTTTTGGGGAACCTGTAGTTCCATCCCCACCCTTTAAAGAGCAGAAGGTACTGTACACCCTCATCCTCTCAGGACAACTGCAGGCAGTTTCAGCCAACATGAATTAGATTGTTGGACAATCCGGTGAGTCCATCCCCACCTGTAGGCAGGGGAGAAGGGGGGTGCTGGTGTTATGGCAGTCTACCCAGCAACTGTGGTCAATTTTTACCCACACAGCTTAGTTTGCTGCTAACACCTGCAACTTCATGCCCAACCCAGGCAAGGAAGGAAGGGGCATGAAGTTTCATAAGTCTCCCTAGGCAATTACAGATGATCTTGGCCTGCATGGCTTGGATTGCTATACACAGATGAAGGTCCACCCCTACTTCTGGCAAAAATTAGGGTGAGTTAAGAATATTTACAAATAAATGGAAACTGAGAGAGTTGTAAACAAGAGAGCAGTTTTGAAAGAAATATTAAAGGGAGTGCTACAGCCTGAAAATAAAAGAAAGGAGAGAGGGGCTTGGAAGACAGGCTAGAAATGAAGATAGCCTCAGTAGAAGTAACTAAATTGCAAAGAGAGTTGTGAAAATAAAATATGACAGATAAAATGCAAAGGTCAAAATGGGAGAAGTAAGAACTGCCTTTATAGTAATAACAATGAATATTGATGCATTAAACTCCCCAATCAAACAACACAGACTTGGCAGAATGGATAAGAAAGCAAAAGACATCTATATGCTGTCTACAAAAGATTATCCTTAGATCCGAGTATACTGTAGCAGTTTGGTATTATTTATGAATTCTAAAATAGATATTGGATTATGTTTGTAAACTGTGCTATTCCTCTGGGCATATTAGATTGTATTAACTTCAGGGGTTTCACTTTTACTTGATTAAATTATGATTAGGACTTTGATAGGGCCATGTCAGTATGATTTTGAGTCCCCACCCACCAAGGGGGTTGGGACTCACAAAGAAAATGACATGGCAGAGGAGTTGGAGTTTTTTGATGCTTGATCCCTGGGTAGTAAACACACAGGAGAAGAACACAGAGGAAGAGAGACAGCTCCATAGACATGGCAGAGGCCCTGAGAAGAGAGAGAACCTGATATTCTAGAGCTGACCTTGTGGAGAGACCAGAGCAGCTGTGCCCAGAGAACGAGCCCTGGGAGAGAGATGAGAATCATCCCAGCCTACAGCTGATATTGGAAGAAGCTGGGACCATGAAGCCTTAAGAGGAGGAAAAAGGCTGGACACATCCAGACGTCAGCAGCCTTCTTTCTCCAAGTGGCAACAGACTCTGGTAAGGGAAATAACTTACACTTTATGGCCTTATGACTAATCTTCTACCCCAAATGAATACCCTTTATAAAAGTCAACAGATTTCTGGTATTTTTCATCAGCACCCCTTTTGTTGACTAATACAGAATTTGCTACCAAAAGTGGGGTATTGCTTTTGCAACTACGAAAATGCTGGAATGGTTTTATAATTGGTAAGTTGTATTTTTTGGAGGAATTGTGAGATGCTTGATTGCAAAGGCCTAGATTGCTTTGAAGAGACTGTAGGTAGTAATATGGAGCTTAAATATATTTTTTATGCGGTCTTAGAAGGAAATAATTGTGAGATGCTTGATAAAAAAGACCTACAGTACTTTGAAGAAACTGTTGGTAGGAATATGGATGCTAAAGAGACTTTTTATGAGGCTTTAGAAGTAAATGATGAAACTATGATTGGAAACTGAAAGAAAGGTGATCTGTGTTTTTAAGTTGCAGAGAATTTAACAAGATCAACTCCTGGTGTTTTATGGAAGGCAGAATTTGAAAATGGTAAGCCTGGGCATTTAGCTGAAGAACATTCCAAAGTAAACTTGGAAAATGTAGCTTGGCTTCTCCTTGCAGCTTATAGTAAAATGCTAGATGAGAGAGATAAGCTGAGAACAGAACTGTTGGGTACAACAAAACCAGAAACTGATTCCAGAAATTCCAAGCCTTTGGAAATCAAGCACCCAGATGATAGTGCCCCATTTGAGGACTTGCCTTAACTTGGAACTTGTAAATCAGGATAAAAATGCAGTTATCTAGGAAAGATTTGTGTAAAGTTTTACTGTCTGATGGCTGGGGCCTCTGCTTCTAAAATGCTAAACCAACAAGCTTTTTGAAAGCGCTGTATGAACAAAACAACTGTCAGCTTGAACCAAAAGGGACATGTAGGGGAGATATGAAAGGGAAAACAACTCTAAGAGGAAAACCACAGAAGCTGAGATCTGGAATTAAGACATCTCCTCGGGCCAAGTGAGGAATCCCACCTATGTGTACAAAGAGGGTGAATTTGTCCTGGCAGTTGAAGAGGAAAGATGTTCCCAACCACTGTTCAGGGACAGTTTGCCACCCCAGGGTAAAGCAAGGGGAGAGCACATTCCCCAAGGATTAGGGAAGGGAAGGTTGATAACCCATATGTCTGAAAGGGGTGAGCCTGTCTGCCATGGATTAGGGAAGGCTAGATTGCCTACCTGTTGCTCTGAGATCATTGGGCCTGTATGCCAAAGATTAGGGAGGTTGTTGTCTTCACTTCGCTTTGCTAGGAAGGTTAATACTTTACCTCAGAAGTCATCAAAGATAAGACCATCATCCCAAGGTACTTGGAGGGTGTTGGCTAGAGCTCAGTCACCACCCAGATGCTTGATGAGGGTGGAACCAAGAAAATGGCTGTTGGGCAAGCCTGTGTAAAGGGTGGGTTCTCATGAGGCCCCAGGGAGAAGAAACCATCATCTTGAGAATGACTCTCAGACTTTACAATCTAATGAAGTATGCCCTGCAGATTTTCAGAAATGTTCTAGACCTGTGACTCATGTTTCCCTCCAAATTTCTCCATATGGTAATGAAAATGTTTATCCTTTGTCTGTCCATTTTTATATTGAAAGCAGAAAAATTGTTTTGTAAATTTTAGAGGTCTACAGACAGATTGGACTTTGCCCCCAAGACAATCTGTATTTCTTTAAACTGGCTGTGATATGATTTTGTACTTAGCATTGTACTGATTTAAGATTTTATTTGACTATTGTAATGTCTTTTTGGAATTCAGAGGGTGGAGTATAGCAGTTGGTATTATTTATGAATTCCAAAAATAGATATTGGATTATGATTGTAAACTGGTCTGTTCCTCTGGGCATATTAGATTATATTAACGTCAAAGGTTTTGCTTTTACTTGATTAAATTATTATTAGGGCTTTGATTGGCCCATGTCAGTAGGACGTCGAGTATCCATGCCCTTGGTGGGCGGGGAACTCTCACAGAAAATGACATGGCAGAGGAGTTAGTTGGAATTTTTTGATGCTGGAGTCCTGGGAAGTAAACACACAGGAGAAGAATACAGAGGAATATTCTTCTGGCTCCATGGATTTGGCAGAGGCTCCAGGAAGAGAGAGAACCTGATAGACTACAGCTGACCTTGCAGAAAGAAGAGAGGAGCTGAACCCAGAGAGAAATGAGCCCTGAGGGAGAGATGAGACTTATCCCAGCCTACCGCTTATATTGGAAGAAGGTGGGACCATGGAGTCTTAAGAAGAAGAGGAAGGCTGTACCCTTGCAAATGTCACCAGCCATCTTGCTCCAACATGTGGCAACAGACTTTGGTAAGGGATGCTTTATGCTTCTGCTTTTATGGCTTTGTAACTGTATGTCTCTACTCCAAATAAATACCATTTATAAAAGCCAACAGATTTCTGGTATTCTGTATCAGCACCCCTTTGGCTTACTAATGAAGATAATAATAGATTAAAAGTGAAAGGCTGAAAAAAAATTCCACACATACTGCATAACAAAACAAACAAACAAAAAATCTGGAATAGCTATACTTATATTGGAAGAAATCATCTTTAGAAGCAAAACTGTTATTAGAGACAAGGAAGGACATTATGTATTAATAAAATGGGCAATTCCCCAGGAAGAAATAATAATCATAAATATATATGCACCTAACCAGGATGCCCCAAATTACATGAGGCAAACACTGGCAAAACTGAAGGAAGAAGTAGATATCTCAACAATAATTGTTGGAAGCTTCAATTCAATACTCACAACATTAGATAGAATATCTGGGAAGAAGATCAATAAAGAAACAGAGACCTTGAATAATATGATAAATGGACTAAACCTAATATACATATACAGAACATTGCAGCTCAAAACAGCTGGATATGCATTTTTCTCAAGCACTCATGCATCTTTCTCCAGGATAAACTGTACATTAGGTAAAAAAACATATCTCAATAAATTCAACAGGATCAAAATTATGCAGAGCACTGATCATAATGGGATAAAGTTGGAAATGAACAATAGGTAGAAAAAAGGGAAAATTCACAATATATGGAGATTAAAAACAGTCTTAAATAATCAGTGTGTCAAAGAAGAAATTGTGAGAGGAATCAATGAATATCTCGAGACAAATGAAAACAAGGACACAACATATCAGAACCTATGTGATGCGGTAAAAGCAGTGCTGAGAGGGAAATTTAAAGCCCTCAATGCTTAATTTAAAATAAAGGAAAATAGATAAATTCTATGACTTAACTACACAGCTGGAAGAATCACAAAAAGAACAGGAATCTATTCCCAAAGCAAGCAGAGGGAATGAATTAGCGAATAACACAGCAGAAATAAATGAAAAAGAATGAACAAAAAAACAATAACAAAAAAACTATAGAATTAACAAAATCAAAAATTGGTTCTTTGAGAAGATTAACAAAATTGACAAAAGCTTAGCTAGACTGGCAGAGAGAAGATGGAAATTAATAAAATCAACAAATAAATGGGGACATTATTACTGACGCCAAATAAATAAAAGAGATCAGAAAAGGATAGTAAGAACTGTACACCAACAAATTAGACAATGTACATGAAATAGAAAAATTCCTAGGAATGTAAAAACCTACACTGACCCTAGAAGACATACCAAGCATTCAAAGAAGATTTTAATACCAATCTTCCTCAAACTCTTCCAAAAAATGAGCAACAAAAAATTCTACCATATAACTCATTCTATGAAGCCAATATCACCCTAATACCACAACCAGATAAATACATTACAAAAAAAAAAAAAAAAAGAAAATTACACACCCATTTTCCTAATGAATATGGATGCAAAAGTACTCAAGAAAATACTTGTTGATAGAATGCAACAACACATTAAAAGAATTAATCATCATGAACACGTGGGTTTTATAACAGGCATGCAAGGATGGTTCAACCCAAGAAAATCAATCAGTGTAATGCATCACATTTATAAGTCAAAGAAGAAAAATCACATGGTCTTATCAATTGCCACAGAAAAGGCATTTGACAAAATAAAGCATCCTTTCTTGATAAAAGAACCACAAAAGATAGGAAATGAAGGACACTTTCTCTACATGGTAAAGGTCATATATGAAAACCCCACAGCTAACATTGTACTCAATATAGAAAGAGTGAAAGCATTCCTGTTGAGATTGGGAACAAGTCAAGAATGCCCACAGTCACCATTGTTGTTCAATATAGGGTTAGAGTTTCTAGCTAAAACAATCAGGCAGGAAAAATAAATAAAAGGCATCCAAATAAGAAAGGAAGAAGTAAAACTTTCATGATCCACAGATGATATGATCCTATATCTAGAATGTCCTGAAAAATCTACAACAAAACTGCTAGAGCCAGTAAAAAATTTCAACAGTGTAGCAAGGTACAACATTGATACACAAAAATTAGTAGTGTTTCTATATACTAATCATGCATAATATGATGAGGAAGTCAGGAAACAAATTCCATTTATAATAACAACTTAAAGAATTAAATAATCAGGAATAAACTTAACCAAGGACATAAAGCATGTGTATTCAGAAAAAGTAAAATTCATTGCTGAAAGAAAATTTTAAAAAGACTTAAATTATTGGAAGAACATTCCATGCTCGTGTACTAGAAGACTATAGTTGTCAATTCTACCCAATAGATATACAGATTCAATGCAATCCCAATAAAATTTCCATCAACATTTTTTCAAGAAGATGAAAACATAATTATCGAAATATCTTTGGAAGATTGAAAGACCCTGAATAGCCAGAAACATCTTAAAAAGGAAGAGCAAAGTTGGAGGACTCTCACTTTTGGACTTTAAATCATATTACCCAGCTACAGTGGTAAAAACAGTATGGTACTGGCATAAAGACAGATACATAGATCAATGAAACTGAATTGATAGTTCAGAAACAGACCATCACATCTATGGTCAATTGATTTTTGACAAGCCTGCCAAACCCACCCAGCTGGGGCAGAATTTTCTATTCATCAAATGGATCTGAGAGAACTGGATATCCATAACCAAAAGAAAGAAAGAGGACCCCTATCCCACACCTTTTATAAAAATTAACTCAAAATGGATCAAAGACCTAAATATAAAAGCTAAAACCATAAAACTCTTAGAAGAAAATGTAGGTAAACAACTTTTTTTAGTTTTTAATTTTTAGTTTTTTTAAGGTTGCTTAGATTATACAAATCTGCGTATACCATGCAGAACTGTGTGGGAGAGACTGTGGTCTACGATGTGAACTGTGGTCTGTGCTTAGTGGCAAAGCCCCAGGATGTGTATATCCATTGCAGGTGATGTGCCGTCACACTAATGAAAAATGTTTATGCGAGATGTAATGGGAGGTATGAGAGGTGGAGATCATGGGAATCCCTGTAATTTTTGTGTAACATTTATGTAATCTAAGCATCTTTTAAAATATATATGAAAAAAATAACATTTATGTAAGCAAATGCACATATATTCATATATATCTATATATCATTTTACAAATATTGGTTTGTATTGTGAAAAATTTGAATTTTACCCACAATAAAAAAAAAATATAGGGGATACCCATACTCCACGCTCCCAACACCTCCCACATTTTCTGACATTAACAGCATCCTTCATTGTGAGGTACATTCATTGCAATTGATGAACATATTTTGGAGCAATGCCATTAGGCATGGATTAAAATTTACATTGTGATTTACACACTCTCCTACCAATTCTGTAGGTTATGGCGAGATTTAAAATGGCCTGTATCTGTCATTGCAGTGCCATTCAGGACAAATCCCAAGTCCTAAAAATGCCCCTGTTTTACACCTGTTTTTCCCTCTCCTTGCTGAGAGAACCTCCAGTGGCTACTGTCTCCAAAGCAATAATATAAGTTCTTATATTGCTAGAATCACAATAAGTCTGTAATAGAATACCAGTAAGTCTACTTTAATCCATATTTCACTCCACAATCTGGAGGATTCTGGGATGGTGATGTCCACCCCACCTCTAATTGAGAAGGGGCTGTGGTCCCATAGGGCCAATGGATGGGACGCTCTTGCTTGTAGTTGTAGACACTCTCAGTTCCTTGTTACGGTAGTTGTCCATCATCACCTCCATGTTAGTTGTCCTGGGTAAGACCAATGAACTGGAGAGTAGGTGTTGCAACTCCATTGAGATTCAGGGCCCAGCTGGCACATGGAGACCCCAAAGACTTAAGTCTCTTGGATGTACACCTACCAACTCTACTACCAATTATAGGTTCAATTAGAAGTACAGAAGAGTCATGTGTAGGGAAAACACAACTGAGTCCAACTTTCTCATTCTGGGGAGCATAAATTCCAAAGCAAGGCACCAAAATTCTGAGTTATCTGCCCTGACTATAGTGTGTGGATGTCTCCAGAGCCCTCAGGAGCCCCACTATTTGCAGTAGTATCTACTTTGTCAGTCAATGAGATCCTGCTTAGACAAGCATAAGTGTAACCTCTGGAATGACCTTCTGACTCACATTAGTCTCTTAGCCATATAAACTCATTTGTCTTTACCTTTTCTCCCTTTTGATCAATGTCTTTTTCCAGTTTCATTGCTAGTTGGTGCTTGGTATTAATCCCTCGGTTTCAGGGAAGCTCATCCTCAGGAATCATTTCCCATGCTGGGGGGAAGGTAAGTATTTTCATGCTGAGTTGGCTTAGAGAGATGTCACATTTGAGCAAGAAGGAGGTTCCCAGGAGACTACTCTTAGGCACCCTATAATACTAGGCTAAGTTTCAATTTCAAGAGTAAAGGTTCATATGCACAGTCATCAATATCAAGTTCCCGTCAATGGACTATCCTTCTTCACTAGTCATTGCCCCTGTACTCAGGGGATTCTTGCTAATCTATTAGAGAATGTGACACAGCTCCCCAGGATGGCAATTTGATATTCCTTCTGTTATTGTGTGAATATCCACCCACCATGTCAATGCCCCATGATCATTTCAACACATTTATATGCCTTATATATATGCCCAGGTGAGCTTCCTCCCATGTATCCCCCATCTCTGACAACCCGCACCAATGAACCTCCCCTGCCACAGTTTTAACCCTTCTGTGACCCAATACTTCTTCAAAAATGAAGCCAATAAAATAGCCAGATACTCTTAATAAGAAAATGAAATAATAATGATAGTTTTAAAAATAAGAAATTAAATACAAAAAATTTTTAAAATAAAAAAATAAAAATTTGGGATAATACAAATAATGAAAAAATATTTAAAATTTTCTTTGACATTTTCCCTTTGTCACTGTAAGATCTGTTGTCCTGTATATACGGTAACATTGTCTTCCATTTATTCCCCCAGTGTCTTTCTTTATATTTATTTACTTTTTCATTTTGTCCTCAAAGAAGTTTTAGGTTACATAAAAGTCACATATTGAATAATGGGGACTCTCATATACACAACATACTCCTTTTCACCCTTCCCCTATTAATAACATTTTATTGGTGGATGGTACGTTTGTTAAAACTGATGTACAAATATTGAAACATAGCTACCAACTAAGGTAAATGGTTTACATTATGGTTAACACTTTGGACCATACAATTTTATAAATTTTGATGCAATTCTACATGGCCTGTATTCATCATATTAAGATCATGTAGAACAATTCCATCTTCCCCCAAATGCCCCATGTTCCATCTTTTCTATTATTCCCTCTCCCTCCACTTGAGACACACTGCAACCACCAGGCTTCACTCCTTGAAGGAAAAAATTCATAGTAACTTGCAACAACACTGAGGGCTTGACACACTGGTCTGACCTCTGCTATTAGGCAATGTCCAAGCTCTTGAGAGACTACTGCCCCTCTGTTTGAGAACATAGCGGGACTCTCCAAGATGGGAATCCTCTACCTTGTCACTAAGTATGTGGGTCTCCATCCACTGATATAACTCACTATGGCAAGATGAACACTCACACGCTCCCTAGAAGCCTGTTCCATGTGCACCTTGTCCTGAATGCCCCTCACATCCAACACCACAACCAGGAACCCTCATTTGCCATATTGCCTAAAGAACATTCCCAACATTGTGGTTTCAACCATATATAAACCAATCCCAAGTATTAGCCTGCTCCTTCCTAGAATCCTCCCCCCAGGTCCATGGACAGTCCAACCCATCCACCCCACTCCGCACCTTGAAAAATCAGCACCACCTAAACTAAAAATATCATTACACCACTGTCATGCCCCTCCAATGTTCAATTACACGCTTCCCCCTTACCATAGATTTTGCCCATATGGGTGTTGGCACTAACCTTCTTCTCCCTTTCTATTTCCTGTAAACCTATCTTCTAGACTTCTGTGAGTCTGCTCAATTTGCTTAATTCATATCAGTGAGGTCATGTAATATTTGTCCTTCAGTGCCTGGCTTGCTTCACTCAACATAAGGTCCTCAAGATTCATCCAAATTATCCCATGTGTTAATATTATATTCCTTTTTACAGCTGAGTAATAGTCTATTGTATGTATATACCACAATTTATTTGTCCATTCATCTGTTGAAGGGAATTTGAGTTGATTCCAAGTTTTAGCAATAGTGAAAGATGCTGCTATGAACATTGGTGTGCATATATCTGTTCATGTCCTCACTTTCAGTACTTCTCGGTATATACCCAGCAGTGGAATTGCTGGATCATATGACAATTCTATAGTTAGTTTTCTGAGGAACAGCCAAACTGTCCTCCACAGTGGCTGCAAAATTCTACATTCCCACCTGCAGTGGATAAGGGTTCCCATTTGTCCACATCCTCTCCAACACTTGTTGCCCTCTGTTTTATTAATAGCTGCCAGTTGAATGGGTGTAAGATGATATTACATTGTAGTTTTGATTTGCATTTCCCTAATAGCTAGTGATGTTGAGCATCTTTTCATGTGATTTTTATTCTTTGTATTTCTTCTTTGGAGAAGTGTCTATTCAATTCACTTGCACATTTTTTTAAATGGGTTGTTTGTCTTTTTTATTTACAAGGTGTAAGATTTCTTTATATATGCTGGATATTAGGCCCCTATCAGATATATGGTTACCAAATATTTTCTTCCATTGGGTAGGTTGCTTTTTCACTTTCTTGACAAACTACTTTGACATGCAAAAATTTTTAATATTATGGAGGTCCCATTTATCTATTTTTTCTTTTGTTCCTCATGCTTTGGGTGTAAAGTTCATGAAACCATTTCCTAATACAAGATCCTATAGATGATTCCCTTCATTATCTTCCAATGTCTTTATGGTCTTGGCTCTTATATTTAGATCTTTGAACCATCTTGAGTTAATTTTTGTATGAGCTGTAAGGTGGTGTTCCTCTCTCATTCATTTGGATATGGATATCCAGTTCTCCAAGCATCATTTGTTGAAGTGGCCATTCTCTCCTAGTTGAATGGGCTTGGTGGCCTTGTTTAATGTCATTAGACTGTATATGCGAGGATCTATATTAGAAGTCTCAATTCAGGTCCATTTTCCATATGTCTAGTCTTGTGACAATACCATGCAGTTTTGACCACTGTAGCTTTGTAGTGTATTTTAAAGTCAGGTAGTGTGACTCCTCCGATTTCATTTTTCTTCTTCAGTATAACTTTGGCTATTTGGGTCCTCTTGCCCTACCAAACACATTTCATAGTATTTTCAATTCAGTAAAAACTTCATTGGTGTTTTTACTGGAATTGCATTAAATCTGTAGATCAGTTTGGGTAGGATAGACATCTTAATGATGTTAAGTGTTCCTATCCATGAAAAGGGAATATTCTTCCATTTATTTAAATATTTGATTTCCTTTAACAGTGTTGTATAGTTTTCTACATACAAGTCATTTGTATCTTTAGTTAAATTTATTCCTTGGTATTTGATTCTTTTAGTTGCTATTGTAAATGTGATTTTTTCTTGATTTCCTCCTCAGATTGCTCATTGTTGGTGTAAAGAAATGTTACTGATTTTTGATGTTGATCTTATAACCTGCAACTTTACTGAACTCATTTATAAGCTCTAGAAGCTTTGTTGAAGATTCCTCAGGGCTTTCTATATAAAGGATCATGTCATCTGCAAATAGTGAAACTTTTACTTCTTCTTTTCCAATTTGGATACCTTTTATATCTTATTCTTGCCTAAATGCTCCAGCAAATACTTCTAATACAATGTTAACTAGAAGCAATGAAAGTAGGCATCTTTGTCTTGTTCCTGATATTAGAGGCAAAACTTTTAGATTTCACCATTGAATATGATGTTAGCTGTGGGTTTTTCATATATAGCCTTTATCATGTTGAGGAATTTTCTTTTTATTCCTATGTATTGTATTGTTTTTATAAGGAAATGCTGATGTATTTTGTTAAATGCTGTTTCTGCATCTAAAGAGATGATCATATGGTTTTTTTCTTTTGATCTGTTTATGTGGTATATTAAATTGTTTGATTTTCTTATGTTGAACCACCCTTGCGTACCAGGGATGAAACCCACACGGTCATGGTGTATAATGCTTTTGATATGTTGTTGAATACAGTTAGCAAGTATTTTATTGAGGATTTTAGCATCGAGGTTCATTAGAGAGATTGGTCTATAGTTTTCCTTTTGTGTGGTGTCTTTGCCTTTGGTGTTAGGGTGTTGGCATCAAAGAATGGGTTAGGCAATGTTCCCTCTAATTCTATATTTTCGAAGAGTTTAAGCAGGACCGGTGTTAGTTCTTTCTGGAATGTTTGGTAGAATTCCCCTGTGAATCCATCTGGTCCTGATCTTGTCTTAGTTGGGAGGCTTTTGACAATTAATTCTATTTCATTACTATTTATTGGTCTTTTGATTTATCAGTTTCTTCTTTTGACAGTGTGAGCTGCTTGTGTCTTTCTAGGTATTTGTCCATTTCCTCTAATTTATCCATCTTGTTGGTATATAATTTTTGAAAGTATCCTCTTATGCTACTCTTTATTTCTGTGGGTTCAGTGGTGATATCCACTTCCTCGTTTCTTATTTTGTTTATTTGCATCTTCTCTCTTTTTTTCTTTGTTATTCTATGTAAGGGTTTGTCAATTTTATTAATATTTTCAAAGAACCAGCTTTTGGATTTATTTTTTCTAATGCTTTCTTATTTTCAATTTCATTCAGTTCTGCACTAATCTTTGTTATTTATTTTTTCTACTTCCTTTGAGGTTAATTTGTTGTTCTTTTTCTAATTCCCCCAGGTGTGCAGTTAGGACTTTGATTTTAGCTCTTTCTTCTTTTTAATATAGGCATTTATGCCTGAGAGTTTCTTTTTCAGTACTGCTTTTGCTACCTCACATAGTTTTTGATACGTTGTGTTGTCATTTTCACTCGTTTCAAGGTAGTTATTGATTTCTTTTGAGATTTCCTCCTTGACCCTCTGTTTGTCTAAGAGTGTGTTGTTTAACTTCCATATCATTTTGCCTAATCTGGTTCTCTGCCCCTTACTGATTTCTAGCTTCATTACATTGTTGTCAGAGAAATTACTTTGTATAATTTTGATCTTTCTGAATTTATTAAGAGTTGTTCTGTGGCCTAGTATGTTGTCTATACTGGAGAATGATCCATGAGCACTCGAGAAGAATGTATATCCCACTGTATTTGGGTGTAATGTTCTGTATATGTCTATTAAGTCCAGGTCGTCTAATGTATTATTCAAAGTCTTTGTTTCTTTATTTATTCTCTGTTGAGATGTTTTGTCCAATGGTGATAATGGTGTAATAAAGTCCCTCAGTATAATTGTAGTGGCATCTGTTTCTCCATTTAATTTTTCAAGTGTTTGTCTCGTGTATTTTGCAGTGCCCTGGTTAGTTGCATAAATGTTTATGATTGTTTTTTCTTCTTGGAAGATTGCCCCCTTTTAAAAATACATAGTGTAATTCTTTGTCTCTCCCAGTAGTTTTGCATTTAAAGTCTATTTTGTCTGATATTAGTATAACTACTCCCACCCTTTTTGGCTTATTGTTTGCTTGTAAAATTGTTTTCCAACCATTTACTTTCAGCCTCATTGCATCCTTGGGTTTATTTTTTTTTTTTAAGATTTATTTATTTATTTCTCCCCGTGGCCCCCCATTATTTTTTGCTTGCTGTATGCTCCCTGTGTGTTTTTCTGTGTCTGCTTGTCTTCTCCTTAGGTAGCACCAGAAACCAATCTTGGGACCTTCCGGAGGGGGAGAGGTGCTCAATCTCTTGCACCACCTCAGCTGCCTGGTCTGCTGCACCTCTTATTGTCTTTCTTCTATGTCTCTTTTTTCTTGCATCATCTTGCTGTACCAGCTCTCCATGCAGGCCAGCACTCCACATGGGCCAGCTCTCCACTTGGGCCAGCTCGCCATGCAGTCCAGCTTGCCTTTTACCAGGAGGCCCTGGGAATAGAACCCTGGACCTCCTGTATGGTATATGGAATCGAAATCACATGAACCACATCCATTTCCCTAAGTTGGGTTTCTTGTAGACAGCATGTAGATGGGTCATTTTTCCTTATCTGTTCTGTAAATCTGTGTCTCTAGACTGGTGAGTTTAATCCATTAGTATTTTATGTTATTACTGTCAAGGAATTACTTACATTAGCCATATTTTCTTTATGATTATGTATGGTATTATATTGTTTTTATTTGTCTTTTTATCTTTTTAGTTGTTCTTACACTGTCCTCCAACTCTCTGTATCCTATTTTTTTTCCTTTTGACTATCAGCTATCTCTTAAGTATTTCTTGACGTGCAGCTTTCATATTGACATATTCTCTTAATTTCTGTTTATCTGTGAATATTTTGAGATCTCCTTCATTTTTCAGTGCCTGTTTTGCTGGATAGAGAATTCTTGGCTGGAAGATTTTTCTTTTAGCACTTTAACTATGTTGTACCACTGCCTTCTTGCTTCCATTGTTTCAGTTGAGAAATCAGCACCTGATTTGATCCAGCTTCCCTTCTATGTGATGGTTCTCTTTTTTATTGATGTTTTCAATATTCTCTGTCTTGAGCATTGGACAATTTGACAAGCACATATCTTGGAGTAGGCCTGTTAGGATGTATACTGTTTGGGATGCACTGTGCTTCCTGGACATATACATCCATCTCCCTCAAAAGAGTTGGGAAGTTTTCAGCCATTATTTCCTCCAACACTCCTGCTGTCCTCTTTCCCTTCTCTTCTCCTTCTGGGATGCCTATAATGCATATATTTGTGCATTTCATGTTGTCATTCAAATACCTAAGTCCCTGCTGAAGTTTTCAATCTTTTTATTTATCTGTTCTATCAGTTTCATTTCAGATGTACTGTCTTCCACATCACTATTTCTTTCCTCTGCCTGTTCAAATCTGCTGTTGTGTGCTTCCAGTGTGTTTTTGATATCTTGGATTGTGCCATTCATCGCCATCATATCTGTTATTTTTTAATGCATGTTTACAATTTCTTCAGTATGTTCTCTCCAGATCTTTTTAATATCCTTAATCTCATCCTTCACTTCATTAAGTTGATTCATGATATTTGTTTGGACATTTCTGTTTAGTTGCTCCATGTTCTGCATCTTCTCCTGGGTTTTAGTTTATTCATTGGACTGGTCCATGTCTTCTTCTTTCTTGGTATGGCTTGTAGTGTTTTTTGGTGTCTACACATCTGTTTGTCTTGATGAGTTTACTCAGTTGATTAACTTCTCTCTCTATTCTATGGTTTTATTTTGTTGTTTTTGTGTGTGTGTGTGTGTTAAGGTTTCACTTTGACACTTCATTCTCTTATTCTATTTTCTTTTTGCTGTTTATATTCCTTTGAAAGAAAACAATTTAAGGCCAGAGAAAAGGAAAGAGATAAGAAGAGAAAAAGAATATTAGTGATAATAATAGTGAAAGTTAGGAGAGTAACCATACAAGACCTAAGAAGTTGAAAAATTAATATCAGTAAGAAGCACAGAGGAATTAGATTTGAAAAGTGGAATAGAAACAATGCAACAAGAAACAGAATAGAGAAAAATATATAGAATGAATTAAAAGACTGGAATGGAGAGAAGAGGGGAAAAGAAAAGTGAAAACAGAGCAAGAAAAAGTTTTAAAAAACATAATGTAAATGGAGAAAAATGGAGAAAGAGAGAAATAACAAGAAAAATTGGAGACCAAGTAAAAGAGGTGGAATGAAAGAACAACACAGAAAACAAAAGATATAGAGATGAAGGAGAGAAAAGAAATAGTGTTAGTAGAGTAAATCAGTAAACAAATGAAAAATAGGAAAAAAAAAAGAAAAACAAACCAGCAGGGAAACAAAAGAAGGGCATACACAACAGACAAGAAACAAAGCAGCAGCGAATCATTTTTTTTAAAGGAGACAGAAGAAAAAAGATTTTTTAAAAATTGAACATAAATATGGAAAAACAGCCTTCTATCATAGACCCCTAACGATCTTCTCAGGCTGTTTTTGTTCATCAATGACTTATCCCACAGGCTTCCCTCTGCAGGTTTTGAACCTGATTTTAGTGACTAAAATAAAGGAAATTGAATAAAGGAACTTTTTTGAAAATAATAAGAAATTTGATAAAAGCTAATACACAGGGAATGTCTATATGTTCTCTGTCATTAAGTTTCAGCTGGATGCCTGATAACCTGGTGGATCACTTCTCAAGGAAGAGCTGGGAATAATACCAGGGACCTTGTGTATGCTAGGCAGGAATTCTTCCACTGAGCTATTCTGTCTCCTTAGGATTATTAGGCTTTCGGAAGACTATCAGCCCTTTTTCCCTCAGGCAGGTTAGATTCCCTGCAATCTTCCTGAGTCATACTGATCTGCCTCCTGTCTCTTTCTCCTCTCTGTTGTAATTCCTCTCTTTACCTAGGCACATGGGTATGTCAACCTGCCTGAGGAGATCCCCCTTCCCTTTACCTGTGGATTCAGAGTCCCTTCTAGTATTCAAGCAGTGCCCATCTGGCTAAACTCACTGCAAAGAAATCACTCTACACCTTCACAGACCATCCTTTCTCACAGGGAATCTGCTGTCACCCTTCCCTTTGGAGCAGGGAGCCAGAGGCTCTACCTAGTCTACCTGCCCCGAAGGCCAAGTGTGTGTGGAGCTTCCAGCCACCAAGGCAAGCAACACAGAATTTTTCCCCTGGCTTCCCTATCTGTGCAGTACCCTGCTCGATGACTCAGAGCACCTTCCCATTCTATATATATATATATTTTTAAAGGAGGAAGATGTCTGTTCTCCTTTCAGTTAAATGCATTCCCCAGGAATTTTACCCTCACTCGGGGGTGGAGGAAGGGAGCCCTTTACAGCAGCTGGGATGTTTAATAATTCACAATTACTTGTTTTGGCTTCTTCGTCTCTCTGTCCCTCACTCTTCTAAGAGTTGTGAAGCAGTGTCCTGGTTTGCTGTACTCCAAAGCAAGTCCCCAAGTCAGTCGCTGGCTCTTTCTCTGTTGTTTTAGTGAGATCTGAGCCTTATTTGACTAACCTGTCAGCCATGTTCCCAGTCCCTACTCATGTAGGGAAACAACTTCAAAACTCGTTGTAGGTGGTGGATTGTTAAACCTTACAAGCAATGAAAGAAAACATGAATAAATGGGAACTCCTCACAGTTAAACACATTTTTATTCAAAGGAATTCATTAAGAAGGTGAAAAAGCAGCCTACTCAATGGGAGAAAATATTTAAAAACCATATATCTGATAAAGTTTTTTATTTCCAATCTACATAAAGAGATCATACAACTCAAAAATAAAAGAACAAGCATTCAAATTTTAAAAATGGACAAAAGATTCAGACATTTCTCTAAAAAAGAAATTCAAATGGCCAAAAACCACATGAAAAAATATTCATTCTCATTAGCTATTAGGGAAGTGCAAGTCAAAACAGTAATGAGATATCATGTCACGCTGCCTAAAATGACCTTTATTTAAAAAACAGAAAACAATAAGTGTTGGTAAGGATGTTGAGAAGTGGGAACACTTCTTCACTGTTGGTGGGAATGTAAAATGATGCATCCTTTGTGGAAGACAGTTTGGGGTTTCTTCAGGAAGCTAAATATAGAACTACCATATGATCTAACAATTCCTCTATTAGGTATTTATATGGAAGAACTGAAAACTGTAATGTAAACAGACCTTTGCATACCGATGATCATAGCATATTATCATGCATATTTACAATTGCCAAAAGATTAAAACAAACAAAGTATCCATCAAATGATGAATGGATAAACAAAATATGCTATGTACATATGGTGGAATACTATGCTGCTGTAAGAATAAATGAAATTGGGGCACATATGAAAACATGATGAACCTTGAAGACATTATGCTAAGTGAAATAAGCCAAACATAGATGGACAAGTATTGCATTATCTCACTAATATGAACCGTATATGAAAATTAAATGCGTGGAGTTAAAATCTAGAGTTATTAAGAGATCAAATGAAGTCTAAGACGGGGTACTGATGCTTAATGTATGTAGAAACTTACTTGACCATACCAGAATCCTCAGGATTGAGGAATGAACTATGGACTTACGTAGACTTACTGGTATTCTAACAATGGAAGAAATTATATCATTGATGTGGAGGCAGTGGCCACTGGACATTCTGAGGGCAGAGAGAGGGAAAAACAGGTGAAATACAGGGACATTTTGGGGTCTTGGGAATTGTCCTGAATTATATTGCAACAACAGATACAAGCCAAAATAAATCTAGCCATAACCTACAGAATTGGGTGGGAGAGAGTGTAAACTACAATGTAAACTTTAATCTATCCTTACTGGCAATGCTTTAAAATGTGTTCATCAATTACAATGAATGTACCTCACTAATGAAGGATGTTGTTAATGTGAGAAAATGTAGGAGGTGGGGGAAGTGAGACATATGGGAATCCCCTATATTTTATGTGACATTTATATAATCTAAGTATATTTTAAAAATTAAATAAAATAAATGAAACTTACTTGACTGTAAAAGTGTGGAAATGGATCGAGTTCATGGTAACACATTATAGTGATTAGAACTCATGCAGCTGACTTACAAATGGAATTGTGGCTGAAAAGGGTCATCTAGGGATGTAAATATCAATTGAAAGAAAACTAGAGATTAATCTAGTAAATAAATATCAGTGAACCCAAAGGTGGATGAGAATTGTGGTTAATAATACAAATTTCAGAATATCCTTTGAATTAGAACAAATGTACATCTCTATTGGAAGGTGGTAAGAATGTGGAGAAGCATGGGAAAATTACAGTTAATGTGACCTGTGGACTGTAGTTACATATGTAAATGTGCTTTTTATATTGTTTAATATGCAATGCTTTTTAGGATTTCAAAGTTCAGAGAATCTTAGAAGTAAGATCTATGCTTCTTTTTCTTAAAACCATATTTCATTATCTTTCAGCTATTTATTAAATGTTATAGTAAGAGATACTAATAATTTTATCTTCATTGAAATAACCCTTTTCTTTTTGCATTACACACAAAAAATAGAAATCTACAATTCATTTAATAAGATACGGTTTCTCTCTCTCTCTCTCTCTCTTT
The DNA here is from genome assembly GCA_026826555.1 of Tolypeutes matacus. Classification (NCBI taxonomy): domain Eukaryota; kingdom Metazoa; phylum Chordata; class Mammalia; order Cingulata; family Chlamyphoridae; genus Tolypeutes; species Tolypeutes matacus. The sequence continues at coordinate 872,245 of JAKSZT010054500.1, read as the reverse complement.
TTCTTTCTCTCTCTCTCTGCTCCTGTCCCTCCTACCCTCCACCCCAATATACTCTAATACCTTTTCTTCATGGCTCTAAAACCCTATAAAATATCTGTGTATAATATGCTTCATCCTACACTTCTCCTTAAGCTTCTTTTCTTTTAAAATGTGGAAAAGTCTAAAGCATATGTGTAGTTAAAAAGAGAAATATGCCTTATTCACTTGTTTCAAATATTTGCCTTAAATTTAGCCTTATTCAAATGAAACTAGAAGCTCCGCTTTCTGCCCACTTGGGAAACACATACATACACTGATGGCACTATGCAATCAGAAGTGACCCCATATCGTACAGATGTGATATAATTATTATATAATGTGGTCATATGATACACAGACAAGGCTTGATGGATATATCAAAACTTCATGCCACTCTTGGCAGCTGGATGAAATACTTCAACTTTGAAGACATGGGTTGATTTTTTAACTACAGTTATACCCTGTTTTATTGTGTTTTACTTTATTGTGTTTAACAAATATTGCATGTTTTACAAATTGAATGTTTGTGGCAACCCTGCATCAAGCAAGTCTGTCAGTACTCACTTAGTGTCTCTGTGTCACATTTTGGTAGTTCTCAAAATATATCAAAATTTTTCATTATTATTATATCTGTTATGGTGACCTGTGGTCAGTGATGTTTGATGTTACAATTGAAATTGTTTTGGGGCACCACAAACCACGTCCATGTAAGACAGTGAACTTAATAGATAAATGTTGTATGTGTTTTGACTGCTCCACTGATTGAAGGTTCCCACTTCTCTCTCCCTCCCCTTGGGTCTCTCTATTATCTGAGATGCAACAATATTGAAATTAGACCAATTAATAACTCTACAATGGCCCCTAAGTGTTCAAATAAAAGTGTCACATATTTGTCACTTTAAATCAAAAGCTAGAGATGTTTAAGCTTACTGAGGAAGGCATGCCAAAATATTACCATAGGCATGGTTATTTCCAATAGAAGGGCACGTCTAATCCATTGCTACAAAGGAGAAATTTGTCTCTCAGTGAGAAGGTGATTTATTCTGAGTGCACAAGCAAGGAATAGTTGAATCTTCCCCAAACCAGCTCAAAGTGAAAATGTGAGCTAAGGTTTTTATAGGCAAAGTAGAGGGAGAGGGAAGAAGAAAACCAAGTTAAAAAAACAAGTGATGTCGTTAGTTCTTCCAGGGGTCTTGTGAGGAAGGTTTTCACAACCTCTCAGTCCTGCATTGTCTCAAGCACGTTCAACTTTGTTTTTGCTTTCAGCAGCTAATTGACCACAGTTTAGATAATGTTGAATGGGTGTAAGGTTTACATGGCTCCTTTCTCAGCCAACCACTCAAAGATAGCAAGCTTTTTGCCTCTGAGAAAATTTACAGATTTACTGGGTCATAAGTTGCTCCTGACACTATTCTGCCTGGTTTTGCTTTGAGACATTATCTAATTCTTGTAAGCAAACCTGAGAAGGTCTGGTTAATATCCTTCAGTAAACTAAGTGCAAAGAGTAAACGTAAAAAATTAGATTAATAGAAAACCAGCTCAATAAGTGTATTAGAATTTTCAGGGATGCTTAAGTGAAAAAATTTTTAGTAAGCACATTTTCCATCTATCAAAAAGTCAAGATAGGCAAATGCTAGGCCTCTTGTACCAAACAGACAGCCAAGTTGTGAATGCAAAGGAAAAATTCTTGAAGGAAATTAAAAGTGCTACACCAGTGAACTCATGAATGATAAGAAAGGAAAATAGCCTTATTGCCAATATAGAGATAGTTTATTGATCTGTATAGGAGATCAAATCAACCATGACATTCCATTAAGCCAAAGACTAATCCAGAGCAAGACCCTAACTCTCTTTAATTTTATGAAGGCTGAGAGAGGTGAGGAAGCTGCAGAAGAAAAGTTTGAAGCTAACAGACATTAGTTCATGCGACTGAAGGAAAGTAGCCATTTCCATAACATAAAAGTGTAAGGAAGATATAGCAAGTTATCCAGAAGATCTAAGATAAAGGTGGCTACACTAAACAACATATTTTCAATTGTATACAAAACAGCCTTCTCTTGGAAAAAGATGACATCTAGGACTTTCATATCTGGAGTGGAGAAGCCAATGCCTAAGCTTCAAAGCTTCAAAGACAGGCTGATCCTCATGTTAGGGGCTAATGCTGATGATGAATTTAAGTTGAAACCAGTGCTCATTTACCATTCTGAAAATCCTAGGGCCTTTAAGAATTATGCTAAATCTACTCTGACTCTGCTCTATAAATGGAAAAATAAAACATAGGTGACACCACATCTGTTTAGAACATGGTTTACTGTGTATTTTTTTTTTCAAGTTTAGATTTCCTTTTATTTTCATTCATAGCAAGACTAGAAGAAATCCTCTATGCATATGAATCTTTAAAGTTAATTGTTAGTGTAGTTTCATTATTTAAAGAAATCTTGAATTAAGCCTTTGTATCTGATGCTTTTAATACAAATAAACTTTTAACAACAAAATATAAAAATTTGACTTAGCACTTTAGCTTATCTCACTCACAGTATCTACAGCAGGGTTTACTTTTTGTTTTCTGTATATATATATATATATTTTTTTTATTATGGGTAAAAATCAAAATTCTCACAATACATACAAACATTTGCAAAATGATATATAAATATATATGCATATATGTGTATTTGCTTACAAAAATGTTATTTATATATATATATATATATATATATTTTAAGAGGTGCTTAGATTACCCAAAATATTACACGGAACCCACTGGGATTCTCATGTTGCCCACCTCCCACACCTCCCACCCCATCCCACACAAACATCTCCCACAGTGTGGCCCACCACCCTCAATGAACTTACACATCCTGGAGCCTTGCCACCAACCATAGACCACAGTTCACACTGTAGACCACACTCTCTCGCACTCAGTTCTGAGTGGTGTGGTTTACTGTATATTTTAATCCCACTGTTGAGAGCTAGTGCTCATCAAAAGATTCCTTTCAAAATATTACTGCTCATTGAAAATGCACCTTGCCAGCACTCAAAAGCTCTGATGGAGATGTTCAATGAGATTAATGTTGCTTTCATGTTTAACACAGCATCCATTCTGCTGCCCATGTGACGCTATTTCAACTTCCAAGTCTTATTATTTAAGAAACAGGTTTTGTAAGGCTATATAGATGCCATAGATAGATCTATATAGATCTGATAGATCTGGAAAAGTAAATTGAAAACCTTCTGGAAAGGATTCAATCATTCTAGATGCCATGAAGACCATGTATGATTCATGGGAAGAAGTCAAAATATCAACACTAACAGGCATTTGGAAGAAGTTCATTACAACCCTCATGGATGACTTTGAGAGGTTCAAGACTTCAGGGGAGGAATTAACTGCAAATGTGGTGGAAATAGCAAAAGAACTAGAATTAGAATTGGAGCCTGAAGATGTGACTGAATTGCTGTAATCTTATGATAAAACTTGAATAGATGAGACATTGCTTTTTTTATGGATGGGCAAAGAAAGTGACTTCTTCAGTAAGAATATACTCGTGGTGAAGACGCTGTGAACATTGTTGATATGACAACATTTGATTTAGAATATTACATAAACTTAGTTGAAAATAAATGGTAGGGTTGTAGAGGATTGGCTCCAGTTTTGAAAGAAGTTTTACTGTGGGTAAAATGCAATCAAACAACATCACATCTTACAGAGAACACTTTCATGAAAGGAAGAGTCAATAAATATGGCACACTTCATAGTTGTTTTATTTTAAGAAATTGCCTCAGGCACCCCAACTTTCAGCAACCACCACCTTGATCATTCAAAAGTCACAAACATCAAGGCAAGACCTTCCACCAACAAAAAGATTATGACTCACTGAAGACTCAGATGATAGTTAGCATTTTTTAGCAATAAAGTATTTTAATTAAGGTGTGCACATTGTTTCTTTAGACATAACACTATTGCACACCTTATAGACTACTGTATAGTGTAAACATTTATATGCACTAGGAAGACAAAAAATTCATGTGACTTTCTTTGTTGTGATATTTGTTTTATTATGGTGGTCTGGAGCTGAACCCACAATATCTCTGAGGTATGCCTGTATTTTGAATCCATCATTGGTTGTTAGTTACATATTCTAAAGATCATCTCTGTGATGTTCGTTATAATATGAATGATGAAATATTGAGACTAGAGAGATAACATCTTTATACTGCTATTCATCTCTTTTAATATATCATTTAGTCGTATGCAACAAATACTTTTATACACAGATATTCCTGAACACAATATTTGCACTTGAAATCTTTTTTTTTTCCCTGCATCTTTTATCCCTAGTAAAGGTAAGCTGAGGTTTCATCCTGGTATGGGTGTCAGGAGGAATTCATCACCCATAAAACTTGTGCATTGGAAAGGAAGAATAAGGCAGTTCATGGCCTCCAGGAAAACCATGTGTTGGTGACCTAATAAAATAATCACTCTATGTACCAAACACATGACTTCTGAGAATAATCTTTAGAAATAACAATTTTCTTTGTACAGGCTCATCCAATTGGTAAAGTAAATTATTTTTCTTGAAAAATGATCCTCAGCAACATTGAAAAATTAATATAAATTATAAATTTATGACATAAGCAAGTAGCTTTATATTGAGAACCCTTTGAGATATAACATATGTATAAATTTCAACTATGTTCCAGTTTAGTTTTTTAAATTTTTACATCAATTTTATCTTAGAATTTTACTCAAATATTCTATGATATTTTTCATAGTTGTTTCTCACATTTTGTAAAAATGGTTTCCTTATCATGACTCAAGAATTCAAGAAGACAGACATAATTCACTGGTCTTATATAAAGATACTGCTCTAAAACCTTTTAGCCAGGAGATAAATGTGGCTGTACAAGAATCCATAGATTATACTAGTTTAAAAAGAAGCATTAATTATACTGAAATGAAAATTTCTTTACAAAAAAGATATGTCTTGGAATATGCTTTCATTTTCTTCTTAGAAATCAGGTGTGTAATAACAGAAAATGCCTTTCTTATTTCACAGTCTTGAAATTTTTAAAAGTTACTTTTACTTAGTAGTTAACTCTGGTTCTTTCAGTTATTTCTTGGAAGAGGATGATATTTATCCAAAGAGAAAACAGACAGATAATTTGTACTTTCACGAGACTATTTAAAAACACACTAAGAATAAGTGCAAACGTTTTTTTTTTTTTGGCATATAAATTATTGCAGCATTTTTACAAAAATACTAAATTTATGAAAATGTGAACAGAAGTGGGAGGATTGTATTTATCCTCACTATGGTACTTTAAAAATATGTCTCCAAAGGAAAAAGACTAAAATAACATACCTTCTTAAAAATAACCATTATATAAATGAATATGCTATTTAAAATTTTAATTTAAAATAGTTTTTTATCAAAAACTTGCAGTAAAAACTTTTACCTCTATGTCTAGATAGGTGAGGAACTTATATAAATACATGAATAGATATAATAGATTGACACTCTAAAATCTTTCAGCTAATAATGAAATGTGGTTTGATGCACTGTAAAGAAAATAAAAAGAGTAATAATATAGTTTATGTACTGCAGTCATGCCATTTTAGTGACCTTCACATTTGCTGGGTATTTTTTCTCTAAAGGCTTAAATCATGGTTGTTGTTTTTTTAAATTTATTGCTTTAGTAAATAAATATCATAGTCATATATTAGTGTATCAGTAAAATTAACAATGGCTGTAAGATTGATTAATATTTAATCTTTTATTAACAGTTTCTAAATGCCTGTCTTAATTAAATCTTCTCATCCTCTAGAAACAATGTTTAATTATCTTGATTACACAGGTTATGGGCAAGATGCTAACAGAATCCCCTTTTTTCAAACTTTCAGAGGTGCTTTGGTCATTTAGTACTTTCAACAGCCATGAGAGGAATGCAGCATTGACCTTTATCTACTAATTATGGATAACATGGAGACCCTGTTACTAGAACTATCCCTGCACATTGGTGACACTTTATTGAACTGGTAAAATGAATTCCAAATTTAACAATGAAGTATTAACCTACACCGTAACTGCATCCTTTTCCTTTTACTGTATGTGTTTACATGTGCTAATACAACTTTCAGGAAATGAATTCTTTGTCTAAAACAACATAACCTGAAATTAGAATACCCTGCCACCAAGAGAGTCATTAATCAATGGATTACCTAGGTCGCAGATGCCTTCCTGTTGCCATGTTAGGAAGTTGTAACCTGAGACAGGTTATAACAGTAGAGTATTACAATTCATAGTACTTTGGAACTAGAAAGGAATCTAGTCCAATTGTTTTACTCATAGAAGCAGTAAAGTGAGAAGTTCAGTTTAGGAGTTTCTGCTTAACCTCTACTTTTCCCCATTAAAAATGTTACTGTTAAAGTCAATGAAATTTAATGATGTCAAAACTTATATAAATGGTAAATTCTATAGAGCAAATCCTTTTAAAAACAATTATATAAATTAAGATCATTTTGGTCACTCTCATGAGAGCTGTTATGCTGTTAGCATTTACCACTAACACTAAATATTTTATTTTTCTCAGATATGATGTGTACTTACTTTGTTATCCATGTGATCACTTCAGCAGCATATATTTTAAAATCACTTCATTATCCAAAATCTTTGACCAGATTAGAGTATGAGAGTCTTTACACAGAATAAATAAATTTTTAGCTACCTTGCTTTATAGCATGCTCCTGAAATAATTCTCCATGGGTTCTACATTAACCAGAGTTCTTCCTTAATGGACAAATAGAAATAGGAACAAAGAATGTAGGCAATCTGAAGCCACTAAACACATAAAGATTTTGGAATTATTTTTCTCTTAATCAGAAATAATTAATTTCCAATCTGCTTCTCAAAAGGTATTTCCAGTGGCGATTCGATTTATTACTAGAATATCCATCTCCAGTTAAGCTGAAGTTTCAATATGAGAATAGTTTAGGGATTTTCTTCTAAGAAAGCCATAGGCCTATGGGGGTTTGTAACTATTTTAATTTAAAATAATATTTATGCAAATTATTTAAAAATATAAGTTTGTTAAAATGTTTACAATTTAAAATATTTCATTTATTTTGAAATGTAAGAATAGGTAGAAAGGAAGGAAAAATTTAACTACACTCCTTTTACCCCATATATTAACATTTGTTTATTAAAACCTATTTAAACAAAACACTTAAACAAGATAATAAAATAGATTTGCTATACATCAAGGAATATAACTGCACAAATAAATTATATAGCTATTTCACAATTATATACATTATCATCTTAAATAAAAAAGAAATTCGTTTATGTTTTACATACAAAACATACAAACATATTGTTTATGTAAGTTTACTTTATATTGTTTACATACAAACAATATAAAGTAAAATTAATAATAATAGAAAAAGTTCATGAGTTTCTTTCTGAAAGAAAGTGCAAATTTTTCTAATTATTTTATTTTTGATACTTAGTATTTTTGTAGCAGAAGCTTTTCTTTTGTGAATAAAATTTGTATGTAAAGACAGTGACCGAAACATAGTTTTGAAAATTTCAGCCATAGTGCAATTTATAGTAGTATCTTTCTTGCACTGAGGTTCAAATGAGAGTTTGTGAACTAAAAAAGATTAATCTTATTATTTACACCTGTTATATTGTTTTTCCCAAAGGATTTAAAATATGCTTTGGAAAATACTGTACAGAATTGTTGCTCAGTATACATTAGAAGAAACAAAAGGGTAAATACATATGAAAAGCAACATTCTCACATTGTTTAGAAAACAACTAGGTCCAGTGCTGGTTCATAAATACCATTATATTTGTACTTTCACTATACATTTAGAGCATTCTTCATCATTTAGTAGTGTATTTATGTTTATACATTTTATGTGCTTTCCTTAATCTGGAAATTTAACTTTCAATGTTATCTCAAGGTGTCCTAGACCCTAATTACATAGTACATTGCTTAAAAATATCACTTAAATTTGTTGCATTTTTTCCTTAAAAATATTTTAATTCTTTTATCATAGAATAGATAAATACACAAAATCTGTTTTTACTTTATTATGCATTTTATTTTGCTAACAATTAAGATTGGGTTTGTGTAAATTGAAGACCAACCAGGCATGACATGCAAAGTTTACCATTAGCAACACCTACTCTCCAGTTCATTGGACTCACCCAGGACAGCTGACAAGGAGAAGATGACTGACAACAACCATCTCAAGGAACAGATAGAGTCTGCAACAGCAAGCAAGAAATTCCCATCCTACTGCCCCATGGGACATAAGCCCCCTCACAATTAGAGTGGAGTGGGTGGGCATCACCATCACAGAATCCTCACTGTTGGGGAATGGACGATGGACTAGAGTAGACTTATAGTTGTTCTACTGTAGACTTGTTGTGATCCTAGCAATGGAAGAAAATTTATCATGGATGTGGAGGCAGTGGCCACTGAAGGTTCTGAAGGGAGGGAGAGGGAAAAATAAGAATAATTTGGGGGCATTTTTGGGGCTTGGGAATTGTCCTGAATGACATTTCAATGATAGATACAGGCCATTGTATATCATGTAATAACTTGCAAAAATGTGCAGGAGAGAGAGTAAACTACAATGTAAAATATAATCATCACTTAGTTGCAATGCCCGAAGAGGTGTTCACCGATTGTGACAAATGTTTCACACTAATGAAGGATGTTGTTGATGTGGGAAAATGTGGGAGCACTAAGGAGAAGGCCATAGGGGAATCCCCTTTATTTTCTGTGTAACATTTATGTAATCTAAGTTTCTTTAAAAAATAAAAATGAAAAAGTATATTTTAAAAAGTTTCACTTTAGAATTTCAGAGTAATTTAACTTTGAAAAGTGTTATTGATTTTAAGTCAACACATATAAATATATAAAGTGCAGGTAAGATGCTTAACTTTCTGGTATCTTTTTAATAATTTTTTTTTAATTTTTAAAGAATCTTTAGATTATATAAATGTTACACCAAAAATATAGGGAATTATTATATGCCCCACCCTCTCCCCCTCCCACACTTCCCCCATTAACAACGTCTTTCATTAATATGTTACATTTGTTACAATTGATGAACACATATTGAGGCATTGCTATTAACCATGGTCTACAGTTCACATTATACTTTACACTTTGCACTGCATGATTTTATAAGTTTTGACAAAATGTATAATGGCCTGTATCTGTCATTGAAATGTTATGCAGGACAATTCCAATATCTCAAAATTGTCCCATGTTACACGTATTCTTCCCTCTCCTTCTCCTCAGAACCTCTAGTAGCCATTGCCTTTATTTAAATGATACAAGTTCTTCCATTGCTAGAATAATAATGTATATAATAGAAAAATGATATAATAATAACTCTACTTTAGTACATTGCTCATTCCCCAATCTTGAGGATGACCACTCTGTTTCTGATTGATAGGAGGCTTACATCCCATGGGGCAGATGGATGGAAATGTCTTGCATGCCACTGTAGACACTATTTGTTTTATGGGATGAGCGTTGCCCATCATCATCCTTTTGTTAGTTTTCATGGGTGAATTCAATGAATTGGAGGGTAGGTGTTGCAACTCTGCTGAGATTGATGGCTCAATCATCATATGAAGAGACTGAAGATTTAATTCTCTGATACATATATTTAATGAGCATAGTGCTTATTTTATGTTCAAATAAAAGGGACAGAAGAGCCCTGTGTAGGGAAATTATAAATGAGTCTAACTCTGTTACATTGGGGAGCATATATTCCAAAGTAAGGCCCACTGACAGGATGCAGAATTACAGATTGTCTGCCCTGCCTATAGCATCTAGATGTCTCTAGAGCCTTCAGAAGCCCTGCTGTTTGAGGCACTGTTAATTGTGGCAGTCAATGAGATCCTGCTGAGACATGCATAAGCATAACCATCCCAACACGCTTTGAAATCTCTTAGTGATAAAAACTCATTTGTGTTTAATATTTGCCCCTTTTGGTCAAGCTCTTTTTCCAAATGCATCACTAGTTGGTGCTTGGTAATAATCCCTTGGTGCCAGGGAGGCTCATCCCTAGGAGTCATGTCCCATACTAGGGGGAAAGTAGTCAATCTACATGCTGTGTTTAGCTTAAAGAGAGGCCACATTTGAGAAACAAAAGAGGAGTTCAGGAAATAACTCTTAGAAAATATATAATACTAGGCTAAGTTTCAATTTCACAAGAACAAGGTTCAGAAGTAAAATCATCAATATCAAGGGCCTGGCATAATGGTCTCTCTTCCTTTGCTAGGAACTGCCCATGTATTTGGCAGATTCTTGTTGCTCTATTAGAGAATGTAGCAGGACTTCCCAGGATGGGAATTCAATATTTTTTTGATTATTGTGTGGGTGTCCACCCACCAAAAAATGTCCCATGGCCACTTGAACATATTCATATGCTATAGAGGCCTGTCCCTTATGCACCCTTCCCCACACATCGTCCCTCACTGACACCCCACACCAGTGATGGTCCCCTTCCACATTTGTGACCCTTCAGCAATTCAAAACCTCACCAAAAACAAAGTAAAAAAATTAACAAATAAAAATAATAAAATAAAATAATAATAACAAATAAAATAGAAAGGTATAAAATATAAAATAAAATAATTTTTTCATTGTGTCTTTCATCACCGTAAGATCTGCTGTCTTTTGTGTACAGTGATAGTTTCTTCCATATATTTCCCATTACCTTATTTTTTTCCACATTATCTTCAAAGAAGCTTTAAGTTAGGGAAAAGTCACATACAAAATAAAGGGGATCCCTCTGTACCCAACCCCCTCCTCCTTTCCCACTTAATAACATTTTACATGTGTATGGTACATAAGTTACAATTGATATACAAATATTGAAGCATTGCTATTAACCATGGTCAATGTTTTACATTATGGTTAACATTGTGCACTGTACACATTTATAGGTTTTGACAAAATTTAAAGTGGCCTATATCCATCATTGCAAGACTGTGCAGAACAATTCCAATGCCCTAAAAATGCCCTATGCTCCATCTATTCTATTTTCCCTCCCTGTCCCCTCGAAACCAATGGAACCACTAAGTTTCAATTTTTGAAGAATAAAGTTCATAACCACATGCAATATTTACAGTTTGACATATTTGTCTGCTTTCTTTTTTTAGGCACTGCCTATTTTCTTGAAAGATTCTTGCCCCTCTAATTGAGAACATAGCAGGACTCCCCCAGATAGGAGTTTAATATTTTCTTGTAATAACACCTTGAATGTACCTCCATCATAGTACTTCTGTCAATGACTTTGTCTTCTAATCCTCCTATACAAAATTTCTCTGAATACAGGATTATTTAGTCATATCTCCAAAAGTTATTACATAGTAAGGCACTCATAAAATGTGGTAAATATATATTAATTTCTAATAATCAACTTTTCTTGTAAAAAGTTATAATAGAGCCATAGAGAGTTTAAGTAATAGCTTTTATTAGTGTGTTGTGGGGTGCATTACTGTCTTCACAACTCACTTTGTGAACTGATACTAGCAACTCACTTTACTAGCATCCACTACCTTTAGGAGATGGTGTTTCTTGGTGAGTTAGTGTAGAAAGACTCTCTAAGAACAGTGCATCTGAGTTAAAGGTTATATTGGTCATTTATATCTTTTAATCAGTTATTCTGAAACAATGGGAACTTTACTCCAAGAGACTAAAAATTCAAAAAAACACATAATAACTTTGTTTTCTTTCATGATATTAATTCACCACAAGATAAGAAAGTAAGATGCTGAAGAGGCAGAGGATCGCAACCTTATAGAATTAGAGCAAACCTGGTATTATTTCCGTTGAACCAGGTCTACTTTGCATTAGAATGATTCAGTGTCTTTTAACCAGAGGCAAATGGAGTTTTTGACAACAATTTTTTAATAATAAATTTAGAAGGGAAAATTCTACACAAATGGTTTACTTTCTAAATAGCTCTGAAAATTCAGACAAATGTAATTTTAGAAAGATCCAAGCCAATTATTTAAGAAAGAGAGAGAGGCAGAGGGAGAGACACACAGAGAGAAATACTTAGAATTTAAATGAGCATGATTTTCAGTGGCAGCTCTCTTATGTTAAACAATAGTAGCATACCATATATATAAACCCTCTAGAATGTAAGATGTGATCTAAGAAGGGTCTACTTATACTGGATAGAAAGGTCACTTTGAGGCTTTCACAACATAATGTTTCTATTTTAGCTAATTAATTTGGTTCCCAGAATGACACTCAGTTCTTTGACGTAAGGGAATATGAGTACTTTTTCTTACATTAAATTAGTAAATAAATAGGGTTTTTATTTGACTAAAGGGATTTTGTAGTACAATTTGGATGATCAGGGCTTTATCAATAAAGGGGAACTGGGAAAACCTACATGACTGTGGTGTTTCAAATTACCATTTCTTTGCAACTGCAAAGATAGCATCCTTTCCTCTAAATGGAAGTGAAAATAGTTGTAAGATAGAAAATGATTCATTGTAATTAAAACAATACAAATAATTTAGACCATAAACTAGTATTTATTGTAATTTTAATACAGGACTAATCATGATATTAGTCTGTAACCTAATTGAGTGGAATTTAATATGGTAGATTAAGTTTTCTTTGTGATGCAGTAATTTTTTAACTGAAATTAAATTTGAAGTTATTGCTGAAAATTTGCCTGTCATTTATGAGATAACTTATTTGTCATTTAAAAATATCAGTATTTATAAAAGGTATCAATTTGACAGTTCTGGAGACACACTTCATAATTTTATTCAAATAATAGGAACAGCAATGCTGCAACATTCTGTGTAATCTCCAGCTAAAACATCTGTCGTGTCTATCACTATTTTGAAAAGTCTGGTTCCTTCTTGAGGAATTAGTTTGGTCAGTGCATCTCAGTAGCACCCAAAAAAGACAACCATTTTCCTGAAGGCACTAAAAGTAATCATGTCTTTTCTTTTTAATTTTATTTATTTTTATAAATTTTATTGATGTATATCATTCACACATGAACATACATAAAAAATAAGTGTATAGTAAAAGTTATGGAAATATAAAACAAACATGCATATCATCATACAGGCTCCTATACATCACCCCACCACCAACACCTTGTATTGTTGTGAAACATTAGTTACCAACTATGAAAAATAGTCACCAAAATATTACTATTAACTATAGCCCATATCTTATATTTGGTGTATTTTCCTCCAATCCACCTGATTATTAACATACTGTATTAGTATTATATATTTGGTATAGTTCAAGAGAACGTGTTATCATATTTGTTCTGTTAACCACAGTCAATCTTCCACCACAAGAATCCCTGTGTTATACAGTCCCATACATTATACAATCCATTCAAAGTGTGCACAGTGTGGCTCTCATTTTCATCACAGAGTTGTGCTGTCATCAACTTAGTCAATTTAAGATCATTTTCATTACTCCAAAAGGAAAAATCCAATACCCCCTTAAACCACCCTATTGTTGTTGAGTAGAATTGATATATTCTTCACCATTGCTGCAAAAATATTACAATATTACTGTTAACTATCATCCATAAGTAGCATTAGTTGTAATTTTCCTGTGTATCACCATATTCTTAACACTTTGTAAAAGATGAACATTCTTATATTTATACTATTAACCACAATCTTCACCTACAACCAAAACTATGTTACACATTCACTAGATTATTCCCTAACTTCTTTTCAATTGACATTTACATCCACAGACTACCCCTTTCAGCCACAATCACATTTATAAATCAGTATTGTTAGTTATATTCACTATGATGTGTTACCATCAACTCTATTCATTTCCACCCTTTTACAATAAACCTTATTAAAAATTCTACATACATTAAGCATCAGCTCCCATTCTCAACCCACATTCAATTATCTAGCAACCTATACTCTGAGTTTACCTCCGTGAGTTTACTCATCACATTTAGTTCATATTAGTGTGACCATACAATATTTGTCCTTTTGTGTCTGACTTATGTCACTAACCATAATATCTTCAAGGTTCATGCTTGTTGTCATATGTATCCCAATTTCACTTCTCCTTACATCTGAATAATATTCCATTGTATGTATGTACTACATTTTATTTATCCATTCATTGGCACTTAGGATGGTTCCATATTTTAGCAATTGTGAATAATGCTGCTTTGAACATCAGTGTGCAATTTCAATTCATGTCTTTGCTTTCAGCTTTTCTGAATATATTCCTAGGAACGGAGTTGTTGGATCATACAGCAGTTCTATATTCAATTTCTTGAGGTACTGCCAAACTATCTTCCACAGATGCTGCATCATTTTACATTCCCAACAACAGTGAAGGAGTGTTCCTATTTCTCCACATCCTCTGAAGCACTTGTAGTTTTTTGTTTTTGATTTGAATAATGGTCATTCTGTTAGGTGTGAAATGATATCTCATTGTAGTTTTGTTCTGCATTTCCCTACCAGCTACTGATGTTGAACACTTCCTCATGTGTTGCTTGGCCATTTGTATTTCCTCTTAGGAGAAATGTCTATTAAATCTTTTGTCCTTTTGTAATTGCTTTGCTTGTCTTTTTATCATTGAGTTGTATGATCTCTTTAAATAACATGGATATTAAACTCTTATTGGGTATGTGGTTTCCAAATGTTTTCTCCCATTGAATATGCTGCCTTTTTACTTTCTTGTCAAAGTCTTTTGAAGAACAAAAGTATTTAATTTTGAAGAGGTCTCATATATCTATTTTCTCTTTTACTGCTCATGCATGGATTATAAGGTTTAAGAGACTACCACCCACCACAAGATCTTGAAGATGTTTCCCTACATTTTCTTCTATGAGATTTATGGTTGTAGCTTTTATAGTTATGTCTTTGATACATTTTGAGTTAATTTTTCTATAAAGTGTGATTTAAGGGTCCTCTTTCTTTATTTTGGATATGCATTCCAGTTCTCTGTGCACCATTTTTTAAATACACTGTTCTGGCAAACCTGGGTGGACTTGACAGCCTTATGAAAAATCAGTTAACAATACATGTTAGGGTCTATTTCTGAGTTGTTCATTTGATTCCACTGGTGAATATGTCTATCTTTATGCCAGTGCCATGCTATTTTAAACACTGCAGCTAACTGATATGCTTTAAAGTCAGGCATGATAGTCCTCCAACTTCGTTCTTGGTTTTTAAGACATTTTTGACCTTTTGGGATCCCTTACCCTTCCAAATAAATTTGTAAATTGGCTTTTCCATTTCTATAAAAAAGGCTGTTGGGATTTTTATTGGGATTGCATTGAATCTATAAATCAATTTGGGTAGAATTGACAATGATATTTAGTCTTCCAATCCATAAACACAGAATGTCCCTCCATTTATTTAGGTTTTCTTTGGTGCCTTTTAGCAATGGTTTATAGTTTTCTGAATACAGGCCTTTTATGTCATTGGTTAAGCTTATTCCTAAATATCTGATTCTTTAGTTACTATTAAAAATGGATTTTTTCCTGACTTCCTCCTGAGATTGCTCACCAGAAGTATATAGAAACTTTACTCATTTTTTAATAAGCCCCGATGTTTATTTCAATAGTGTTAAAGATTGCATAAGTTGAGATGAGTATACAACCAAGGATTTAAATAATAGTTGGGAAACAGATCTGGCTCAAGCAATTGAGTTCCTGTCTACCATATGGGAGGTCCAGGGTTCTATTCCTGGGGCATCCTAGTGAAAGGCAAGCTGGCCCAAGCAGAGAGCTGGCCCATGCAGAGTGCTGGCCTGTGCAGAAATGCTGGCCCATGCAGGATTGCTGGCCCACATGGAGAGCTGGTGCAGCAAGATGACGCAACAACAAAAAAAAAGACACAGAGGAAAGACAATAAGGAATACAACAGACCAGGGAACTGAGGTGGTGCAAGAGATGAAAAATTGTCATAACATAAGTCCTTCTGGTCTCAGTTAATTTGTACTTCTTAAAGAATTAATCTTGTGCACCATTCAATCTAAATTTAACTTTCTCAAAACACCCTATCTTTTCCCTTTTTAGCAATGATAAATATCTCTAACGATATGGAATCGGTGGTATTATTTATATAAGGTCCATGACATGCACCAGTTTTATTCTCCACAAGCACAAAAATCATGTCTATTTGCCTGTTAGTATATCACCAACCCTTAGCACAGTGCCTGAGACATAAAAGTCCCTCAATTGAAATTTATTAACTAAATGAACGATGACTATTGAGTAAAGAAAATTGACCTTTTCTCTTTTCCTCAAGAAGTGTTTTTTGCTAGAGACATTGTTAACATTTAGGTATATGTTATCTTTTTCTCAGAGGGTAACAAGGTTATAAGAATCACTTCTGTCATTCAATTTATTCGCAATACTATGGAAGGCAACTACACATAGATATACTTTCAAATTCTACCTCTACAACATTGTTTTGAAAATTTTTTGTTTCGAAAAATCTTTCCATATCTATAATTTTCATGGATTAAGAAAGGAAATGTCAAACTGCCAGCTGATGAGTTCTTTCTTTCAACGGTATTTTCAGTGATCCATCTGATTTCATAAAACTGCCAATCCCCTCCTTAACATCGAAGGCTGCTGCCACAGATATTGCTGTATTGCATTTCCTAGGTCTCACTTATGAATTTTTTGGCAAAGAACGCTTAAGCCTACAGATTTGAAAGAATATATAACATGGACATAGTGAATGTATCTCTTCATTTTAATATAAGTTTGTACTGGTAGGTCATTTTTAAAAATTCATTTCCACTCTTTTTCTTTCATAAAAACAGTTATTGTATTGAAGCATAAAATTGTTCCTTGAAGAGGAATATGAATTATGCCTAAATAAATATAAGACTGACATGCTACTTGAAATCTTTATAAATATATGTGAAAGCATGTAATGCTACCTGTCTTTTTCAATAAAAACACATTTTATCAATTTTTAAAGTTTTATGGACATAATACACCTTCCTTAGGTCACTGGTTCTTCATTTGATTATTGTTGTTTTATTTCATTAACAAGTCTCCTGCTGAAATAATAAGACTCAAAGAAGTTTTACTGATGGACTTTGAAACAACATAAGAGCTTTAACTGATTTGAACATGCTCATTTTACAACTCATGCTTGTCTTGATTTTTCTGAATTTAGAAGTAAAAGTTCCCTTGTTTATTGTCTCTTTTATGCTTGTTTGAAGATTTTTAGAGAAAAAGTTATTACATATAAAATGGGTTTATATATCATTTTCATACAGTTTTATAAAACAAAAATATACAGTGGTAATAACTTGGACATTCATTGATTACACTTTTAAAAAATATATATGATTTAAGTGTTCGTCTAGTCTGTTTTTCCCTGGTTTATTAAAAGCATCAGCTAAAAAAAACAAAAACCTTTCAATTACTATTGTATATATAGACATAGAAAAATGTAAACTATCAATAACTACCAGCCAATCGTCCTAACTTTGACTCAGAAAAAAATCCTAAGAACTAGTCTTAAAATGTCAACTCAAAAAAAACACAAGAACTAATTTTTGAATACCTACTATTCATCATATACTGCTAATAAAGGTATTTGCTGCAGATCTGCTTAGAAAATGTAAAGTGATAGAAGCATTTTAAAGGAATTCCTACTAAAAATGATATCATTGCAGACATTTATATGGAAAATATATATTATATTTTTAAAGATTTATTAAACCATAAATGTTTCAATGAAACTTTAAAACCTAAAGATCTAAATATAATTTTTAAAACCTACAGAAAAAGACCATCAATTTGAAAGGTTGTGTGATATAACAAATCACTGTGATTATTTGATTAATGCATTTTCTCTTGATTGGTTTGGAAAAGCTATAGATTTCATTTGAGGATGATTTTACAATCCAGTCTATTATTAATGATGAATTGACTGGACAGTATATTTATGCTTAACTTGCTGCTAAAGAGTTCTTTGTTCACCATAAGAATTAATCTCTCATTTTGACTGAGCTTTTACTCCCTTATTGCAATTATCTTTTAAGTGAGTGACTTTGTTTCTATTCTTATCCTTGCAAATTCTCAGTGTGTTTGAGATTTTTTCCATTTAAATATCACAGAAACCATAAAAATTTCAATTCTAGTCCAGTGTAGATGTAGTCAATTCAGACTTTCTGATTTCAAAAATGCCTTTTTCTAAAGATAATACAATTTATCTAAATGTATTACAATCGTTTCTAATTGATTTCTCTCTTGCTCTTTAAGCAAGACAAATGTAAAGCAAAAATCAAAGAAAAAATTTTTTCTTGTGAGTTTTTTTTTAAGAATACATTGTATTAGAGTTGCATATTAGGAAAGTGATCATTGTTAACTCAAATATTTTAGGAATTAGTCGTGTTATTCTGAACATAATTTTTAAAATATCAGACAATTTTCTATTGAGTGATTTTACAAAATATATTTACTCCAAAAATCAGCAGTCCTCTTTATTTTAACATCTGATACACATTTAAACTTTTATAAAGCAATTTCATATATATTAGCTTTTGGGGCAATACACGATTAAACAGAGTTGCAGAAGGATTAAATGATTTACCCAAAGTTATAAAGCTAAGAAGTGAAAGTTGAACTCAAATTTCCATCTTTGAACCCCAAAGTACTATACTTATTCAAAAGTACTATACTGTCATCCTTACAACTACAGTGAGCTTATTGCATTGTTGTATGCATCTTATCCTCAGGATTTAGAGTCTTAATTTCCTCAAAATTTGATTTCCTGACAAAAAAATTTGAGTATCATTCAACTTCCTAGATAATGGTAAAAAAAAAAAAAAAAAAAAAAAAGACTTTCTATGCATCCATGCTTAACTTTGTCGCCTAGAGGGAGAAAACAATATTTGGCAACACTTAAGACATAACTGAACACTTTTTGCATCAAAGGAGTCTCTACTTTCAGAACAACTGGTACAGTTACCATATTAGCAAGATCAAAGACAACATTCTCTCAAAAGTCACTTGGGTTAATCCTGGTGAGCCAAAGCTCAAAGCCAATTTCTGTTGCTATTTTAAACCTTACTGGTAGGTTTTTGTTCTGCCTACAACTACATCAAATATACTAAATTCACAAAGTGAATTAAAGTAATAATAATTTTTGGACTACTGTTTGGTGGTATTGCTCCCTATCACTTGTTTGAATACATGAGCTAATTCATTTCCCTACAGAACAAAATTGTGTTCTTACAATTTTGCTCTAGTCAGAGAAGTGTCAATTGTATCTAAAATCACTTTGTTCTTCTACTATTGTTGTGGTAACTTAATGAACAAGAAAACAACTGTATAGACATGCAGGGAGATGGCATTGGTGTACGTATGCCAGGCACAACTCTCTCACAAAAATAACAGAAGTGCAAGTGGTTGTCCAAGGGAGCTGCTTTGGGGATCTTCAGAAAAGGAGAGTGCTGCATATCCTCCAGGAGAACAAGAGACAAAGAGATGAAGTAGCCAACATGAAAACTTTCAGTTACTTATCCCTGAAGCTGGGAACAGCACCAATCCCCCACCTTCAAGATGAACAGCCTGGATAAAACCTAAGTCTCAGTGCAGCCAACTGAGAGGGGAAGGGAAGTTGTCTTCCCTGGAAAGACTGAGGATGCAGTAGAAGGTGAAGAGTGGCTTCTTGATGACAATTTTGACCAGCAGAGCCCACTTTGAATCTCAGCTCTGGCCAGACAAGAATGACAGGCAAGTGAAGATTGAAAGAGACACATCAATGGAAAGCTTCACCAACTACTGCCACCTGTTGGTCATCTGGGAAACTACAAGGAGAAAAACATTTTGGAGTCTCTTTTTCCAGCCCTTTGGATCAGATCAATGTCCAATTAGTGTCTCTCTGTCCCTATTTTGATAACTTAAGTTGAGCAATTTTAAAAACTTAGTATACATTGAACCAAAAATCATAGAAGAACCGTGAAAGAAAACCACTAGGCAAGAAATAGAAATTGTCACAGAAAATTGCCCAGCATATTCAGATGCCTAGATATCAGCAAAAAATTATGAGACACATTAGAAACAGGAAAAGATGGCCCAGCCGAAGAAACAAACTAAAAATCCTGACAATTCATACGATTTAAGATAGGTAATCAGTGATAATCACACAAATATCCTAAATCAATTCAAAGAGTCGAAGGAAAATATGATTAAAGAGATAAATGGTATTAAGAAGACACTGGGGTGAGCATGAAGAACAATTTGAAAACCTGCAAAGAAAAGTAACAGAGCTGATGAGAATGAAAGACACAATGGATGAGATTAAAAATACATTATAGGCATATAACAGCAGATTTGAATTGATGGAAAACAGAATTAGTGAATTGGAGGACCAAGCATCCAAACTTGAAAGTCAGTAAAATACAAAGAGAAAAGAATATAAAAATTGGAACAGGGTGCAGGAATCCATCCTGCAAAGTCTTGTCGGGGTCTGTCCAGCAGAGCCCGTGATGGTGCAATGAAATTACTCTTAACACAGAGTTTGAGAGAGGTCGGGGGGGGACAGCTAAAGAAACTGTGCTCTCGAGCTGATTCCCAGCATGCTTTATATTCAGGATTTTTTACAGTCAAAATCAGGGTGCAGGGTAGCAGGCAGGTATGGGGGTTGTAAATCACATCCTAAGAATTCCAAGCTGATAATGGGGAAGCAAGATTACAGAAACATTTAGTGATGTACATAGGAGATAGGGTGGGAGATAAGGGAGACAAGATAAGCAGGAAAGTTCATGTTTATGGCAGGAACTGATATGGTAAATTCTCTGTGTGGGCAGAGAAACAGACCTCCAAGCTATTTCTTAGCTGTAAAGATTAGAGGGTCCCACATCTCCCCCTTTTCTGTTTAAATAAGAAGAAAAAGAAGAGGGAAATGTATCCTGACACAGTCCTTTGTAAAAACTGCTCCCTTCCCGATAGTTCAAAGTAAATAAATGAGAGACAAATTTTGATAGTAATAGCAAGGCCAGGTTGCTGTCTGCTATCTGGGTTCCAAACTGGGCTGTGCATGGGAAACAAAATAGCCATGGTGGCAGGAGACCTCCCTTGGGAAAGGTGAGGGTCAGTGTCCTACCTCTGAAGGCTCTCAAATTCTCTCCTGATGGCCCCTCTGCGACTGTGCCTGTCTTAGGTTGTTCTTTCCCTGAGAAATCTTACCTGTCATTGGCTACCAATCATCCAGGGCCAAGCAGGGTGAAGTGCCCTTTGACACTTTATGCCTCCATGGCCTCCATGCTCAGCACCAGCCTTGGGACTTCCTCACCCATAAGTGGGGCCCCAGCTCTGGTCACTGGTTTGGGGGAACCTAGGTTTCTAATGCAGAGAAGGCGCAGTATTGGGCAGGAGACAGACAGTTTGACACCAACTTTTAGAAGGACTACTCAACCTAGGGATGCCAGGCTCATGGCACAAGGCAACCTTACCAGTGGGACATGTACAGGACACCTCCAGGTTATGATAGGAACAGTGGGAAGGGGGGAAACTAGAAAAAACTGTGTGCAGGAAGAAAAAGGGGTCACGGAGTCAGGCAAATAGGTAGGCAGTTGAGAAAGAGGGAAAGGAGACCTTGGGGTGAAAAATTAATTCAAAGTTGTTTTTTTTTTTGTTTTTTTTTGTCTCTTTTTTTTTTTTTTTATTATGGGTAAAAATCAAAATTCTCACAATACATACAAACATTTGTAAAATGATATATAAATATATATGCATATATGTGTATTCGAAGACAATACAGATCAAAGGTGTTTTAAACAAAGGGCCCCTAAGTCTCCCTCCCACCTTTCATTTCTTTGTTCTTGATTTCCGGATGTGGGAGGTGAGAGAAATGAAGCAGCGGCTAAGGCGATGATTTTCTGTTCAGCGTGATGAGCTCGAGAAAGGGCCTGGCAAATTAACTTAAGAATTGATAATAAAACAGAAGCATGATTATTCTGATGAGATATATTATCCAGATTCATGTGTTTAGACCATGAAACCAATTTGAGGGATATAACCACTATAAATTATCATTAAGTGTTCGAAACACTTTTTGCTGAGCAAAGAAGTTGTATTTGAGATAGTTGATGTTCCAGGTGTTGCTGGAGAGCCAGTAATTCTCCCTGTAAATGGGATGAGAAGGTGAGTTTTAACTTGTTCCCAAGAAAGTTGGGAGCTATTCCTAGGCAAAGGAGTGACACAAATTTTACCATGTTCCCAGTCACACTGCAAATCTTGTTTAGTAAGCAGAGCTTGTTTTTTTTTCACCTATCCAGAGACTAGATACTTCTAAAGCATCAATTTTGGTAAGAATATTATTATCAATATGAGTTTGAGTCATAAGTTTCTTTGTAACATTGGTCATAAATTGATTAACAACATGAGCAGCTTGGACAGATACTTTTAAGGCAACTGCAGTACTGGTGGCAGTGGCAACTATAATAATAGCTGAAATAATGAAAGTAATAAGTATACTAATGAATTTTTTAGGTTTAATTGTTTAAGACTTCCCCAAGTTACTCCCTGAGTTTGGGTAATGTTACAGTATGGTTGTGTCCAGGAGTTCCTTTGTTCCTTCATCATTATCTTCTCCATCTGTGGTACTGGGTTGAATGGGTGATCTTTCTAGCTCATGGTATAGCTTCACGTTCTTTGTTAGTAGCCACTGGGGGCCTGTTGGAGTAAGCACACAAGCATACCCCCACATTATGAACATTTCTTTGTACAGAATTTTAGCTTGTATTTGATGACTCTCCTGATGAGGGGAGAAATGTTTTTCAGCTGCTGAAAGACTATTTTTGTTATAATTTAAAGAATTTAAAGTATATAGTGCTAGGGCTATTGTATTTCCAGGGGAGGTATCCATACTCCCCCTTTTTGTTTCTTTGTTTTAGATGATATGACATATCCTAAATATTTTCAAGGCTCAGTTAATTAGATTTTATTAGGGGTTATTTGGAAACTGGCTTGGGTAAGAGAATTTTGGCAATGTTTATAGAGTTGTGTTAAAAGTGTTTCTGAGAGGGCTGCAATGAGGATATTATTCAAGTAATGATAAATACATGCTTGTGGGAAGACAGAACAAGTAGGGCATAAAGCCTGAAAGACGTAATACTGACACATGGTGGGGCTATTGAGCATTTCTTGTGGCAGGACCTTTTATTGATATTTAGTTAGTGAACTTTTGTTAATAATTGAAAGAATATAAAATAAGTGAAGTACTGTTTATAAACAGGAGTTTAACTGTTATATTTCAATCTTTTATGATATTTGATACATTCACATGCTTACCAAACTGGGGGACACATTGATATACCTGGCTCACTTTTGGCCAGAGTTCTGGATAGGTATAAGATAAATGCTAAAATAAGTTTATACTGACAATTAGAGTGGGGAACAAGAATAATATAATTAACTAAAGATTAAATTAATATTGAACAGAGTTATAGAATGATAGATAGGGCAGTTTTATATATAAACCTACTAACATTTAGCTTTTGTTTGGGAAGTTTTGAATCAGCAGTTGATACTAGAGTTTTGATTGAAAACACTTGTATAGAGCATTTTTTTCCCAGGGTGGGACTTTAATTGGTCTGACTAGAGATTATCTTTTTTACTGTGTTCAGGATTAATGAACTTGATATTATAGATGCCAAATTTTAAGCACTGTGTCAATTCCAGGGGAAGTGGCCAGCCTCTTCAGGAAGGAACACAACACTCTTTAGGCTGTACATTCCAAGGTTTATGCATCAGTCCCTGAGAAAGTGGCCAGCTTTCTTAGGGAAGAACACAACAGCTTTTGGAATACACTTTATTTGTTTTTATGTGTTATAAAATATCTCTGATGTGCCCACTGTTTTAGTTTTTAACATTCTTCCTGAAATATGAAAAGTGTTGACTATCAAGATATTGGTTTGCTGATTAACAAAGTTTCCTGCATGATGTTTCACTTTTAGGTTTGAATAATACCCACTAAATTTTTTTTTTAATACATTTGATTTTAGGATTGTTTAAACTCAAAAGAAGAGATTTACATATGCATTCAATAATATATATTTATGTGTAACTTACAAGTTATCAAATTACTTAAGTATATAATGTATTATTAAAGTTTTCATTAGTATTTAAGCATTTTATACATAATTCATAATTATAGTAACAAATAATAATAAGACTTTTAACTGGTAGACATCCAACAAATAAACCTTAATTTCTTATAGTTTAAGATTCCTAACCAGTGAGGTTATATAGGCTAGTAGCATGATTAAAATGACTTTATTTTCTCTATTTTGTGTAGCTTGAGGCATGGGCAACAGCAAATTATTATAATTTTTTATTTGGGCTGTGGTGCAGCACGTTAACTTCTAATCTTAATTCCCACATTGGTCTTACTGTTAACGTTTTAATTGGAACTGGGGCTGTGACTCACAGTGTAGAATTGGAACTTGGTTTATTGTTGTTTTTTTTTTTTTGTTTTTTTTTTACCAGAAAGGGAATGTGGGCTGGCCTTACTTGCCTAAGGATATACTAAAGAAAGCCTTTGCAAGTTCCAAAACAAAGCTATAGTGATGTAACTGTATATTAATTTTTTTGCAACAAACTAGCAATATTTGGGACTACTGCATACTGCACTGGTGTTATTTTAATTTACCATAACTTACTCTTATGTACTCCCCCTGGCAGCCCTTAATGGCTGCTATCTTTCTTTGGCAGAGGTGGGGTAAATTAATGAACATGAATTAAAGCATGCGCCTTTTGATTTTTAGGAGAGGTTGTTTCTTTGACATATAAACATTGTTAAATTTTTAGGAATTTTATACATTTTAAGTACTTATATAAATGTTTTACTCATATAACTTTAATTAACAAAGGGTTAAAGAATACCTTTTAATTTTAGAAAAATTTCAAATACTTTCCATTTAGACTATAGCATATCAAATAAACTCAACTATTTTATTTCTTTACCTTTTTTAAGGTGAAAGAACAAAGTTTTTGCAATAATTAGAATTAAAAGCTACTTTTCAGGATTTGATTTTGAGAAAGCAGGTTTGAGCATTATGTTCTTCTAAAAGTCTAAAAATTGTTTTTTCGAGAAATGATAAAGTTAAAGTATAAGAAGCTAGTTTGATAAAACAGACTTTCTTTTTGTATACTGACTATTCAGGAGAAAAATTCTTGATAAACATTAACTAAAACAGACTGATGATTTAAGAAACTTTGAGAAAGGACAAAATTTTAACTTTATATCAGTATACTATTTGATACTAAAGCCTTCAAAACTTTATAGATAAACCTATCAAGTCTTACTTAACTCTGACCACAAAAATTCCTTTTCCATGCACTTTCTGCACTTTCTGTATACATTCAGGTTTTGTTCCACATTTTGCTCTTTCTTAATAACTAGTAATTTTATCTCAGGACAAAATTACTTTCTTTTTCCTTAATGATAAAAACACATTCTACATACTTTCTATACTTAAGTTACCAAAATGATTTTGGAAACTGTTTCCAAGCAAACACTTAAAACATAAATTTACCTTCAACACTAAACAAATTTGTCAAAATAATGATTCAATTTGGTTATAACTATTTTTATTATCCATGCTTATTTATTAATATAAGCACTTATTTAATTTTTGGCCATTTGAATAGAGCTCTTTTAATAATTTTCATTTATCAATTTAATATTACCATCCAGAGGTATCAAAATATACACTGACACTGAACAAATAGACAAACATAAAATGAGTTACAATACATCAATAAAAATATACATCTTTGATTTTACTTCTTTTGAGAATTTCTTTTTTGAAACTGTGCTGCCAAGTTTTCCTACTCTTCCAGCAGTTGAATTTTATTAGTCCCCACCAGCCTACAGCCACTTTAGCATATAGGCAATAGGGGGTTTACAGAGCAGCTGCTGGAATGTTTTCCTAATCTTAGTTATCCTTTCAGCAGAATGTTTTCTTACAAGCATGATCTCATTGATAAGGGCTTTATTCAGCACTTCTGCTTGTTGAGTGCAGCCTTTCTGATATTCTAGTTGCCAAACACTATAAAGTGAGCTGTGGCAACAATAGTTTTTAGAAGAAATTTCCAATCCCAGGGACACATTTGATAGCCATTAGCAATGGAGTCTAAAGTCCCCTTAGTAAAGGAACTGTGAAGTTCATTTTCATTAATACTTCTCCTCAGCTCTTTAAGGACTGTATAGGGAAGTGATTCATGCTGTGGCTGTCCATTTTGGGGAGCCACTGGGAAAGTGTGGCATTCTCCAGCCTCTACAGCTTCTTTTAAGCATTCTTTCATAGCAGGATGAGGTGTCTGAGTTTCAAAGAAGACTGAGGGTGGAGGAGGAGGAAGCAGGATTAAAGTTTTTTCTTCCTTAGGAATTGTGGATTTCTTAAGAGGAGCAGGAGAAGGAGGTGGAGAGGGAGGAGGAAGCAGAGCTTCCTCTTTGTCTGAAGCTATAGGACTTTTGGGTGGGGACTCCTTTGGAGGAGGAGTAGACTGGGAAGGGGTGTAAAGCAGGCATAAAGCTGTTTTTACTAGGCTCCAGGTTATAAGAGCAGAGGAGGGAATTTTCTCTCCCTGTTCATATTTTCTTTTTAGATTTTTACCTACTTCCTCCCATAATTCTAAGTCTAACATTACTTTGTCGGGAAATCATGGGCAGAAATTTCAGACTAACTTTAATAAAACAAATAGTTGAGTTTCTTTTACCGTACAGTTAGCTGTCTTTAGAAATTGCTGAATGATTTTAACAAAAACCTTTGCTCTTTTGAGGGTTCCTAACCCATGGTGAAGTAGATAATACCCATGATTGAATTCTAGACAGGTAGGCAAATGTCCCAAGTGGGTTTTGCTGTTCCCTTACCTTGGAATGATGAGTTATCCGGATAAATTTTGTCTCTTTGACGTGCTGATTGTGCCACTGGTCCGAATCACGTCGGGGTGACCACTAGCAGGAATCTGTCCTGCGAGGTCTTGCAGGGGTCTGTCCAGCAAAGCCCGTGATGGCACAATGAAATTACTCATAACATGGAGGTTGAGAAAGGTCAGGGGGAGAACAGCTGAAGAAACTGTGCTTTCAAGCTGATCCCCAGCATGCTTTTTATTGAGGATTTTTTTTACAGTCAAAGTCAGGGTACAGGTGCAGGGGAGTAGGCAGGTATAGGGGTTATAAATCACATCATAAGAATTCCAAGCTGATAATGGGGAAGCAAAATTACAGAAACATTTAGTGATATACATAGGAGATAGGGTGGGAGATAAAGGAGATAAGATAACAGGAAAGTTCATGTTTATGGTAGGAACGGATATGGATACGGATACGGTGAATTCTCTGTGTGGGCAGAGAAACAGGTCTCCAAGCTATTTCTTAGATGTAAAGATTAGAGGGTTCCCAAAACAGGGTCTCAGGGAATTGAATGACAATGCTTAACATACAAACATAAATGTTATTGTTATCCCAGAATGAGAGAAAAAATATTTGAGGAAATAATGACTGAAAACTTTCCAATTCTTATGAAAGCACAACACACCCCAAACAGATTAAATCCAAATAGAACTTTTCTTACACAAATACTATTCAGAATGACAAATACCAGAGATTAAGAGAGGATTCTAAATGCAGCAAGAGAACAGCAATGCATCACATACAAGGGAACCTCAATAAGACTAAGTTCTGATCTCTCATGAGAATCTACAGAGGCAAGAAAAAAGAGGTATGGTGTATTTAAGGTACTGCAAGAGGAAAACTGGCAATCAAGATTTCAGTATCAAGCAAAACTGTCCTTCAAAAATGAGCGTGAGTTTAAAGTCTTCACAGACCAACAAATACTGAGTGGTTATGTTACCAGAAGACCAGATTTACAAGAGATACTAAAGAAAATGCTGCAGCCTGAAAGGAAAAGACAAAGTTGAGAGACTTGGAAAAGAGTATAGAAATGAAGATTATTAGTAAAGGTAACTAAAAGGGTATAAAGACAGACAATAGGAACGTATGGCAATGGAAAGTCAGAGGATAAAATGGACAAAGTTAGCAATGCTTTTACAGTAATAACACTGAACATTAATGAATTGAATTCTCCAATCAAAAGACACAGACTGACAGAATGGATAAAAATATATTAGACATCTATATGCTGTCTACAAGAGATTCACCTCAGATTTAAGGACACAATCAGGTTGAAAGTGAAATATTGGAAAAAGATATTCCACACACATAGTAACCAAACAAGATCTAAAGTAGTGATATTAATATCAGAGAAAATAGATTTTAAATATGAAACATTTATAAGAGATTAAGAAAGTCATTATATATTAATAAAAGGGGTGATTCTCCAAGAATAAATAACTGTAATAAATAGGCACCTGACCATGATGCAATTGCCACATATAAAATATTGAGAATAATTTCTTGATGCCCTCTAAAATCCCAGTCCATATTCTTATTTTTCAATGGCCTCAGAAATGATTTTTTTTCTTCTTTTTAAATTTATTTAACTTTTGATGAAACTGTAGAGCAACATGTTGATATTTTAGAAAAATTGGTTGCAATTGGTTTATAGCATAAGTATGGTTCTGTGTGCTAAGAAACTGTCTACAGTGCAATTGAGCTTCTGGAACAACTGTGACTGCCTATTTATAGAATAAGTTTTTTAGTGTAACATACAGACAAGTACTAGTATTGTAGAGTATTGGTTATTTCACAAATGACTTATTTTCCAAATTTGTTTTTATCAATATTTTATGGATTTTTAATATTAGTTTAGTTATTTCTTAGGCTTAAAACATGAATGAAAATATCTAATCACTCAAAGGGTCTTTGTATCATCAAGAAATTATTATTATTTTTTAAAGATTTATTTTATTTATTTATTTCTCCCCTCCTCGTTGCTTTTGCAATTGCTGTCTATTCTCTGTGAGTTCTTCTTTGTCTGATCATCTTCTCTTTAGGTGGCACCGGGAACCGATCCTGGCACCTTTCGGAGTGGAGAGAGGCTGCTTAATCTCTTGTGCCACCTCAGCTCCCTGGTCTGCTGCATTTCTTATTGTCTCTCCTCTGAGTCTCTTTTTGTTGTGTCATCTTGCTCCACCAGCACTCTGTGTGGGCCAGCACTCTGCATGGGTCAGCTCACTGCATGGGCCAGCTCACCATGTGGGCCAGCTTGTCTTTCACCAGGAGGCCCCGGGAATCAAACCCTGGACCTCTTATATGGTAGATGGGAGCCCAATCACTTGAGCTACATCCATTTCCCATCATGAAGTTGTTTTAGGTTATGGAAGGATGGTACTTTGGAAGATATAATATTAAAATTGTTTATTTGTAGCAACTTTTTTTCCATTCACTACCCTAATACACACACAGAGACACACTCACATGCATACACACACAGAGTCACCTTTTCAAATCATGAGCAAAAGGATTGGACAATTTGTGTTGGTTTGAAATAACCAACAGATTATTTTTTCAGTTACCAGGGGCTGGGGATTGAAAATGGGACCCTGTATGTGGGAAGCTGGTGCTCAACCATGGAGCCTCATTGGCTTTCAAAGTTTTGTGTTTTTTTTTTTTCATTTGTTTTGCTTCTTGTTTTTTTTTATGTTTTTATTTTTAAAAAGATACTTAGATTATATAAATGTTACACAAAAAATATACGGATTCCCATATGTCCCACTCCTCACACCTCCCACACCCTCCCACATAATCGACATCCTTCATTAGTGTGGCACATTCATTGCAATTGATAAACTGTTGTTTGTTTTTGTTTTTGTTTTTTCTGGATGCACTGGGAACTGAACCTGGGACATCCTATATGGGAAGGCAGAGCTCAACTGCTTGAGCCACATCTGCTTCCCCCAACAAATTTTTATATGGTAAATAAGTTATACAGAGATACTCTGGGAAAGAAATTAGCAGAATTCTTTACACATATTGTTAGAAAACTTTAAAAAGTGAAAATACATTACATATGATTTGTGGTTGATATTTTAGCTTTAATCAGACTGAGGGAAGTTATGAAGTATGCAGATCTGACCCTCTAAATAATTACTATTCCTACCTATCTGATATAAAGTTCATAGAACTGGTGCAAGTAGCAGAGTTTATGTTTTTTGTTTTTTTTTCAAAATTGTCAAGCTGAAGTATTTTTCTCATAAATAAAAAGAGCAGTGTTCCTGGTAGAAGCATCAACCAAGAAGTAAAGAGGTTTTAGCTGAACAATAAAACTTTGAAGCAGATGTCAAGCTTTAGATAACCATAAAACTAGACATTATCTCTTATACTTCATTTTTCTAAAAATGTATTCTAAACAGAGTTTTTAAAGTCAGAAATCTCAAACAATTTGGGTTATAATTTTTTGTGAATCTGTGCTCTCTTCAAGCTCTTTGAGAATGAAACATCTATTTAGGATTCATTTAAAGAATTAGAAAGAAGCAATGGGACAGAACATATGCACATAAATTTATAAGATATGCAGGCTGCATCATGAGAATATTCATGTTAAAAATCACTCTCACACTCCTTTTTAATCAAAAGGGTTTCTCCGGATGAATGTTAGGATTTACATTTTATTGGCTGTAACATCTCGTTTCTAAAATAGAATAGTGACAAATATTTATAGATATTTCTTAGATGATAAAGTGATAGAAGGATAAAACTGAGTCAAGTGTTACAGATCTTTTAGAATTTGTGCCATAGGTCTTCTGGCTTTAGCTGGAAGACCTTTTAAAAAAACTGGGCCAAACATTTAAGAACCAGAAAGATAGTGTCCTCTATCACAACTTCTCCATGTCATGGATGGAAAAGCTGAGGCCCAAATAAGTTCAGTCAACTAAGAGATAGTCAGGACTAAAACCCATGTCTCCTACCTCCCAGCCTAATATCCTTTACACTATACCACACATACTTAACCTTTGGTTACTGAAGGATACTGGAAGGAATTATACAATCCTATAATTTTGATATTGACTCAATGATCTGTATTCATTATATATTTTAATTTCACATTACTAACATGTTATTTATAGGAATTGAGGGATTTCAGTGATTTATATGGATTATATCATAATAAGTTATAGAAAAATTGCACAAGTTGCTTTTTTCCAGATGGGACAGCAGAACCATTAAAAGACTGACCCATCAACTTTGAAGTAGTTTTTTGTTTGTTTCTTTTACTTTTTTATAGGAGATTCAGAAGTTGTGAAATGAAGAGCCATTGGAGATATGAGGAGTTAAGATTTCATTCGGCTGTCCAGATGTATCCAAGTACGCCGTTATTTCGCAATATATACCTCTGGGCAACTGATTGAATTTTTTGCTTTTCATGACTCAATTGGAGCCCTCTGCTATAGAAAGGACTGTTATATTGCCAAATCATTATTAACTTTTAACCCAATGAAATAGGAAGAGGGAACTGTCCGTCTCTGAATCCATAGCATTGTAAATATAAGTGGGAACACATTTTAGTTCAAGGTAAATTAAAATGTAAGTATCTTGGCAAAAGATAAGAGATTTTTTTCCTAACTTGCAAAAATTAAAATCAAGCTAACTGAAAAATTTTGAACATATATTGAAATGTTCCCATCAGTGATGCTTGTCATGTGCTTAACTCACCAGGATTAAAGAACTATATATATATTTTTTCATTTTGAATTTAGTTAGCAAATGTTTGTTTATATTATTATATTATAATATTTTAAAAATTATCTAAACTCAAATTACTGTTACATAAATAGGTCCATCTAAAATATTTCTCCTAGTCACTATTTCTCCCATGTGCTGTTTCATTTTATCCATAGCAATTATTAGTATCTGAAATGATTCTTTTTGTTTAAATATTTATTGTCTGTTTCTCCTGATAGAATGTAAGCTCCATGAGAGCAGGGGCCTTATATACCTTATCTACCAATACATTCTAAGTGTTCAGCATGGTACCTAACACATAAAAGGCATTCAATAAATATTTGAACATATGAAAAGATTGTTATACAGTGAGTTTTTAGTCCTGCAAATCAGTCAAAGTTGGTGTGCAACACAGACATTTACCATATGGTTAGTTCTGATGTTTAAAAGCCTTCAGCTTACTGTTATATGGATTTTTATGGTGAAATAATTCAGCGATAAGTCTGCCATCACTTATGTAGAAGACAGCTTCAGATGACTGGGCACTCTGCCCACTAAGACAAATTCTCTCAATGTGTTATTAGTATCATGAAGTGATTTGTGATAGCTATTTTAACTCTTTTTTTTTTTTTTTAACTATCTTGTAAGCTGTTTTGTTCTTGAGGTATTAGTTTAGGTAAATAGAATAGCTCTAGCTGTGGAAAACATGATCTTACATACGGCAGGATTTTAGGAGTTAACTTCTTAATTCTCACTAAATTTAACAATAATCACTCTCACGAAATATGTAAAATACAAGCAAAAACACTTAGTAAATATAAAATATGTGGAAATATCCCATGCTTCATGTTCAATTCTAAGTACAGGAGGAACGGTTAAATTTGCTTGAACAACCACTTCCATTACCTTTGAGGGTGCGGTGTGGTGGAGAATGACAGTAATGACACTAGAACTGCATCCAAATGAAATAAACAGTTTATTGATAAATCTAATTAAATACCTAGGAAATACCTCCATCAAGGTAGTCCCTGCCAAGACTTCATTTAAATATTATCTCGGTTTGAAGAATTATACAATCACTTAATATATATAAATACATATTCACAACTGTATGATTCCTCTCTGGCAGACTATGGGGAAACTTCCAGTTCTGTGTCTGAAATACTGCATTCTGGGGCAAGCCAAGAAAAATTGCAGGAAAGAAGTTACTAGTATTGTCTGTGATATAGATATTTGGCTTAGTAAGGAACTGATCATTCTTATTGAAGTCTATTAACTTGAGGCTTTTTGCCTAATGTAAAATAATATTTTCTAACAGAGCAGATTGTTGCATATTAGAAGATTATGAAATTATTTCTCCTAGAGGTCAATTCTAAAATTTCTTTAAGTGGCTTAAATATAGACCTCTGAAGGCAAGAGACTGGAATATTTGATCACTCTTAACTTTTCAGTCCTAGAGTCTTGTGAATTAATATCCGTAGAATAAATTAAGAGCTTACAATTGTAGATAGGAGATGTGAATTTATTTAATTTCATAGAATAAATTTTTAAATGAGTTTAACACCCTTAAACATCTTGTGTTAAGATGTTTAACACCCTTAAACATCTTAAACATCTGGTAGAAGAGCAGTCTTTAATTCCAATGACTCTAATGACTGGATAACTTAGTAACTTTCTATTAAAAGTATAATTATTTCATTTTAAAAGGTCAATTTTTAGGATGACAAATATATGTTTTATTAGAAAATCTATAAAGTACATAGTTGGAATGGAAGGAAAATTCTTACAATTTTTATTCGTTAAAAGGATAATTTTTAAAATTAAGACAGTGATTCTCAAAAAATGTTATAAATATGTGCCATATTGAGATAATCTTCCCAGGACTAATCTGATCATTTGTGACTAATTCACATTTGATCTAGCCATCTGCTGAAGGTGACAAAGCTCAATGGATATAATAGAGGAATCATTTTTGAATTGTATCCATACCTTCTGAACTGTGAAAATTGACAAAATTAAACCTCTATATTTATTATTACTTAATAAAATATTAAATGCTTTATTAGAAAATTAGAAAAGATTGAATGATCTCAGTTGACTTCACTATACTTTTTAAAAACATTCAGAGTCTGATTTAGTCTCTTCACTATGAGAGAAAATAATCTCCTGCATCACCATTTTGAGCTCATGGAATTCCCATCAATCTAGTTTAAAACTTGTCTTTTCCTGAGTTAATTGAAACATTCCAAACTTTATTAAAATTCAGGAAGAAACGCTGCCATTTTCTTTCTGGAGTCATAAATGTTATGTTTGATCAGGTCTAGGAAAGAAATAATAAGAAACAGTTTGGGGAGAGAAAATGAGATTGAAACACGAGCAATTTTTCTTCAGTGCCAAAGGATGGGAAATTAAATGGTAAAAAGGCTTAAAAATGGTTTAATTTACAGAATGCAAGGCAATATCCAGGGTTTTAAATGAAAGTATAGACCACTATCCTCTCCAAACAATCTGAACAATCCACTGCTGTTCCTTTATTCTTTTTTTTAAATGGTAGTGTGATTTTATTAATTTTAGATGAATTTTCCTTGTTAATTTTTTAAATAATTTTTTATTTTAATTTTTAAGGAATCTTTAGATTCCATAAATGTTACATAAAAACATAAGGGTGTCCCATATGCCCCCCTCTCCCTCCCACACTTTCTCATATTAACAACATCATTCATTAGTGTGGTACATTTGTTAAAATTGATTAACACGTATTGAAGCACTGATACTAACCGTAGGCTACAGTTTACATTATATTTTACATTCCATCCCATACATTTTTTTTAGGCTATGACATAATATATAATGGCCTGTATCCATCATTGCAATGTCATACATGACAATTCCAATGTCCTGAAAATGCCCCCCATATTACACCATATTCTTCCCTCTCTTTCCCCTCAGAACCTCTGGTGGCCATTGCCTTTATATCAATGATAAAAGTTTTTCCATTAAAGTGTGAGAGGGGGAGGGAGTGGGTAATATGGGAATTCCTTATGTTTCTTTTATGTACCATTTATGTGTTCTAAAGCTTCTTTAAAAAAAAATAATTTAAAAAAGTTCTTCCATTGCTAGAATAATAATGAGCCTATAATAAAATCATAAGTTTATTTTAGTTCATTGTACATTCACCACTCTTGAGGAATTTGGGATGGTGATGCCCACTCTTTCTAAACGAGAGGGAACTTAGGTCTCACGGGGCAGATGGATGGAACTATTTTGCTTGCAGTTGCAGACACTCTCTGTTCATTGGGATGGGTGTTGTCTATCATCATCTTCTTGTTAGTTTTCCTGGCTGAGTCCAATGAACTGGAGAATAGGTGTTGCAACTCTGTTGAGTTTCAGGGCCCAACCAGCATGTGGAAAGCCCAAAAATTTATGTCTCTTGAGCATGAACCTATCAAGTCTAGTACTAACTATAGGTTCAAATAGAAGGGGCAGAAGAGCCATGTGTAGGGAAACTATAAATGAATCTAAGACTTTTACACTGGTGAGCATTAATTCCAGAGTAAGGCGCACTGACAGGGTGCTGAGTTCCTTAGCTTGTCTGACCTGCTTATAGTGTCTGGAGGTCTCTAGAGCCCTCAGGAGGCCAGCAGTTTGATGCACTGCTTACTGTGGCAGACAATGAGATCCTGCTGAGATGTGCATAAGCTTAACCTCTGGAATGTCCTCCTGACTCACTTTGAAATCTCTTAGCCATAAAACCTCATTTGTGTTTAATAGCTCCTCCTTTTGGTCAAGTGACTTTTCTGTAACCTTCTTTTGTTCTTGAATTTCCTCTACTCCACAGCATCTTTTGACTTCACATCTTAAATCTTTTCAAGTTTTTCTCTTTCTCTTCCCTTCAATCAATCAGTCAATTAATGTGTATACAGAACTAGACTAAAGAATGTGGGAGTTATATGGGAATTGCATATATATGTTCCTCTACTCAGAAATTTGTCTTTAGTACACATTCTACCTCTGCTGCATTTGCCAAAATCTTTTGAACATAACTTGCAGTGAAATTTCCATTTTCTCACCTCCTTTAACCTGGCCCATTCTTTTCTCTCCCAATTTGTCCAACTAAAATTTAGTCCTTCCAGACACTATTGAAAGGGTCCTTTGGTCACCACATACTTCGTTTTAGATAAATTTCACAGTATGAACTCTGCTCCTTATCAATACACTCTCCCTTGACATTTTCCCTTTCGACTCTTCCTTCTGTTTCATTTGATACCCCACACTCTTTAATTTTTTCTCGCATTAACTATCTACACTAATAGTTTATCAGTTAACCATAAAGCCGAATATCCAATTAAGATTGTACATTAGCCCAAAATTTTGCGTTTGTTCTTTTTGTTCTTGCTGCTTATGTTTTTGTTTTTATTTCCCAATATAGAGTCATGTAGATGTTCTTTTATAAACGAATGAACTATTGGCCAAACGGAGATGATCATTGTCATCTTACGCTCGAAACAGATTATCCTTTTTCATCTTTGTATTTTTCACAAATATATTTAATATACAGTATTCTATATACCACAATGATGGCCATACTCCTTCTACCATTTGGATGATGAATGGGAACATAGGAATGGCTTAGAGTAAATCCAACACTGGCTTTCCCAAGTGAACTCTTACATTACTGTAAATGAATGCAAGGGATATAGCATAACTGAATTCATGTCAAATGCAGTGTGCTTAAAGATTCACTATGAAATCAATTAGGAGCTGTGTCCTAAAGAAATCTTGGACTCATCCCATCATAACCTTTCTTAAATTTAGAGCTAAATGAGAATCACACAAATAAGCTATAACTTTATCAAATTTTTGTGTCAAACCCAAGGCCAAGTGAGAAGATTCAAAAGTGTCTTCTGCTAATTTTATTTGATCCCACAGTGATTTTATTTCCTTTATCCATTATTTTCTGATAACTGATGATAGCTTTTAAATATTTCTCTGAGTGGTACTGATTTTGATAGCTTGAGATTTATTTCTGAATATCATTGGAGATCCTGTTTTGGTTCAATTATTTTCAAGTTTCCAAACTATTTTTGGTTATACATGTGATATGACATATGATATATGTTAATATATGAATATAGATTTCATAGGCATTAATTAATGCTCAAGTATGGGTTTGTGCTTAATGACATTTTTGCATAAATTGAGGTTATTCAACAATATAAAAACTAATATTTTCCCATTTTTTGGCCTTAGGAAATGTTGTTGCTGTTATTGATGCATGAATATCTTGCAGTACTTTATAGAGAGTATAAAAAGTTTTGAGATTTATGTTGCAGAAAGGAATAAGAGTAGGCTGTGAACATAGTAGCATTGAATTTACTTCAGTGATTTAATCTGTGATTTTCCTTTTGTGCTTGAGGTTGACAGCTAGTTGGTTTTAAGTTCATAAATATTTTTCTGTACACAAAACCATAAATATATATTCTTTTTAACTATTTTTATTTTAAAGCAGTTTTATTGAGAAATATTCACATACCATACAATCTATCCTAAGTGAATAATCAATGGCTTTTAGTATAATCACAATGTTGTGCATCATCATCATAAAAAGTTTAGATCAATTTCATTATTACAAAATGAAAATAACACTCATGTTGATACATGGTCTAATATAGTTCCTATGAGAATCCTATCAATTCTGATTAAAAATAATCACTCTGTCAGTTATACCACAAGTGAGATTTTAAAACAATTTATAAAATACAAATCCTCCTAAATTTGAATATCTGAATTTATAGGTATTCCTTTTATGTTTAGATAAACCCTGAGTATTCAGTTGGTAAAGATTGTGCATGTCTGAGAGGTTTGCAGATCAATAAAAGAGAATTAATTATAGTAGTTTTGTTATGTTTCATTTTCTTTCTTATTGATTGATCTAATTCAGGCTTTTAAGGGGAACATGGGAATCCCAGTAGGTTCCATGTAATATTTTAGGTAATCTAAGCACCTCTTAAAAAAAAAAAAATATATATATATATATATATATATAACATTTTTGTAAGCAAATGCACATATATGCATATAGATTTGTATGTCATTTTACAAATATTGGTATGTATTGTGAAAATTTTGATTTTTACCCACAATAAAAAATAAATAAATTATTAAAAAAATAAAATAAAAAATAATAGTTTTGGTTTACCTTCCCCTACTTTTCAGAATTTTTTGCAAAATATTTTTCATGATAAAATATCATCATATAGACCTGATCTTTTGGGAAAATGTTTAATGAAATATTACATACTTTACATAATTAATATAATGTATTGCTGTCTTTCTTATCCTTTCCCTAAACTTTTATTACCATTTCAGGGCACTTTCTATCAGGTTTAGTCAACTTCAGAAGAACACAAATTTTAACAGCAAAGAAAGATGTTGTTTTGCCCTGAAGATATTTTACTTAATAAATTAGAGATTTGTATATCTAATATACTTTTGTGATTACTTCTTGTTTTCACTTAACAAAATTAGAAACTTAGAAAATGAAGTATTTCTCAGTTAAATTTATGCTTATATTTCTCAGGAAATATGCATGCAAAATACATGACACAATTGATTAATTTGAAAAGAAAATACTATTTTTTGCATTTGTTTATTTCATTCCTGTTTGACCTCCTATCGTTCATTTACTCAATAAATATTTATGGAGCTCCTACTATATGCTAACAGGAATGTACTATTTTGAGTAACAATAAATGGGATTCTTCAGCGATCAAGAACATGAGTAATATAGTGTTTAATAACATGATAATTGCTTCAAGTTATAGTATAAACAACCTCAACTGGTTTCTTATAATCTATTGGAGCATGACATATTTTACTATATCTTTGAATATTTTTAATTTTATTAATCTTTGGAGACTTGAAAAAAATTGAAAAACAGTTTCATATTCTTCTTTTTTCTTAAAGGAAAGGGAAGGGTTTTAATATTTACTAAAGTTTAGGAGCAGTATAGTACCATTTTTGTCTCTCTTTACCTATTTTTGTCACTTTTTTCCATACCCTCCAGAAAATAGATTTTCATTTTGTCTGGTAGTATTTTAAGTAATATAAATGGCCTGGCTAATGCTCTGGCTATTACCACTCTCTTTTTCCTACACGATATTTTGAGTTCCTAGATGTGGGGAGCCATATTTTATGCATTATTGGAGTAAATGGGTGATTTTTAGAGAGATTTTAATGGGGGTAGCATTGACATACTGAAAATAAGGGCATGAAGGATAAGGAAGAGAGAAAAAAAATAAATTTCTAACTTGAGTGGCTATCAGAATAATGCTAATAAGTCAGATGGGAAGCATAGGGAGGTTCAGGTGGTTTTATTGAAATTTTATTTCCAAATTTATTGAAGGTACGAGAAAACACTAAAGAAAGATCCTCAAGAGAAATTTGTATGATCATATTCCTTGGAAATAGTTACAAATTGAATGAAACAAATAATCATCTAGTGTTATTCCATGTGCTCAACCTAGTCAACACTCTCTTCCACAGCCATACACACCTCAAAACAAACTAAATCTTTCTCATTGATGTCCCAGTGCATGTGAATTTAACAGCTTCACAATCCTGACTGTTGTAATAGCTTAATGATCCCCCAAAAGATCAAAGTTATATGTTTGGCATAGGAAGAAAGAATATTTAAATTTCTGAATTGAAGATATAGAAAAGGCAAGATGGAGAATATATATACCCAGCTATATATATTTTTTGAGGCAGAAAAATCAGAGTTTATGTGTATTAGTCAGCCAAAGGGGTGCTGATGCAAAATACCAGAAATAGGTTGGCTTTTATAAGGGGTATTTATTTGGTTTATTGGGTAGAGGCTTACCGTTACCAGGCCATAAAGCATAAGTTACTTCTGTCACCAAAGTCTGTTGCCATGTGTTGTAGCAAGTTGGCTGCCAACGTCTGCAAGGGTTCCTCATAAGGCTCTTGTCCCTCTCCCGGGGCTCATTTCTTTCTGGCTCAGCTGCTGTGCTCTTTCTACGAGGCCAGCTGTAAATTATCAGGTGAATGGCTAGTCTCTCTTCCTGGAGCCTCTGCCATGTTTAACAGAGCCTTCTCTCTTTCCTCACATATCTGCTTCTCTGCGTATTTACTTCCTGGGGCTCCAGCATTCAAAACTCCAACTTTCTCTTCTGCCATATCCTTTTCTCTGTGAGTCCCCACCCACCAATGGAGGGGGTGGGGACTCAATGTCTTACTAACGTGGCCCAATCAAAGACTTATTCATTATTTAATCTAGTAAAATTGAAACCTCTGAATCCAATCCAATCTAATATGCCCGGAGGAAGAGACCAGTTCACAAACATAATCCAATATCTACTATGGAATTCATAAACAATATCAAACTGCTACAGTATGTTAGAAAGTAGATATTGCACTATTTCTTCAATTTCAATATAAAGATTGATACTGACATGTTCCATTGTGTAAAGCTGTTATTTCACTGGGATTCTTAGTAAATTTAAACCCAATCTACCGTTGGCGAACTTTTAACATACTGAATATAGTGAGTGCTAAGTGGTGAATAATATACTATGTAATTATTTAGTCAGGTTCTGTGATGAAAAAATTAACTTCTGGAAAAGTAGCCTACATAAACAAAAAATCTTATATATTTTATGTATCTTATATATTTTTGTTTTAATCATCTAGTCATATAGACTGTGTGTTTGTAATTTTCAGCATTATTCTATATTCCCTGACTGCAATATGCTACCTGTTAGCTATTGACTAGTTGGTACATATAATGGTTGTTATAGTATAATGCAGAAAAAGTGATCAACTCATTTATTTTGGTACATATCTCTTGCTGCCCTCTGGAGAATATTGGTGGTTAATGCAAATGATTTAATAAAGTTTTTTATGTAAATGCAGATTGCTTCAATTTGAAAAAAGAAACCTCCTACATTGGGCAAAACATGTTTACTTAACAAAAATGCTTAAAGCTTGTTTTAGCTTTCCATGTCTCTATAAGAGCAATGCTTTTTGCTTCAGCCATCACTACTAATTTATTAGATCACACATTTTCTTACGTTGGTTTGTAAATTAAGAAACCTAAGTTCTAAATTTCTTTCTCAGAAATTTGATTTGAAACTAAGTGAACTTCAAAAAAGGTCAATTAAAAAGACTCCCCAAATAAATAAAGCCTACTAGAAATTTTAGAAAAGCTGTAATGGTTGTACAATGTTAAATAAATGGAAAATCTCCTATCTTTGCCATTTTTTAATCATATTCACAATATAACATGCTTACATGTTTTCTAAATTAAGTATTGACTATATATGATTGCCAAATAACTGCATCTAAGTTTATTTAATTGGTTCTTATGCAAGTTATATATGCCTTTAACTAATTTTCTTTTTCTTGTATTTTCTCTCCCCAGAAAGGATGGCATGAGGAATCCAATTTGTTAGTTTACTCCTAACCCAACCTATGGTAGCTTAAGATTGAAGCAATCATGGTGAACCTGAGGAATGTGGTGCATTCATTCCTGTAAGGATATTTTATTTATTACTTCTCATTTTAATAAAAAGATAATTTTATGATAGTTTCATAAAAATTTTTCATTAAAAATGCTTTCATGTAGCATTCAGCTCTATTTGTCTCAATCTGTACAAATAGCTTACATACCTAAAGGCTAATATTAAGGGTTTTTTCTATTCAAAACCAATAATTAAAAACAAAACAATTTTGACTCCAATTAAACATACCAGCTTATGTATTTAAGCAAGTAATATGGTGATAATAGATAATACCTTCAATTCAAATGAGCCCAGTGCTCATAGTTGCTTTCTCCATGTGGTAAAAAATCGAAAGGAGCAATACTCTTTCTTTTTACATCTGTCATGACCTGAGCAGTCAAGAGAATAAAATGTCTTAAAGGTGAGCCTCTGGTTGTATGAAGTTTAGTTAAGATTGTAGAAGAATGGAGACAGATGTGGCTGGACAGAAGCAAACAATGGCATTGTTTGGAGGGCTTGATACTGGTGTCATATTCTTTTCCAGTGAATTAAAGACAACAAAATGCAACAAAAAGCGAGTAGGTAAAGATTGTGTTTAAATACTGAGCAATCTTAAATCTGATCTAATCCAGATATATCTTCTTTTTTAACATAATAAAATATTGGCTTGGTTTTCTCCCAAACCTACTCTTTGAGGAATGGGACATGTACAAACAGATCTAAGGCTTTATAAACTCTGATCACTACAGTTGAGAAGCCCTGAATCCCCTTGCTACTACATAGGCTTTATATGATTACTGTATAAGAGTTTACCCAGGAAAAATTTTTACAGATTGTATCAACATTGGATTCTCTACAATGTGCAACACTGTAGCCTATTTTGGATGCCAATGTAGTGATTACAGTCTCACGTATGCATAATTCCTAGAGAACTAGAGAAGAAAACAGGGAAAGGAAGGTATGAAGGTAATGATAAAGAAGGGAAAAGAAGATACAGGTATGAGAAAAAGAAAGGGCAAATGTTCTCATCCTGTGAGCTTGTTGCAACTCATATAACCATTGGCCAAAATGGAGAGCTACCATAAAGGGCACCATTTTTTTTTTCTAGTATGAAATTAAGGAATTTGTATATGGTATTTTCTATTCTATTGAGAGAAGTAATAGACCATTCATCTCTTCTAATAATGTTCATTGTCATATGCCATCCAAACACT
Source organism: Tolypeutes matacus (assembly GCA_026826555.1). Lineage (NCBI taxonomy): Eukaryota > Metazoa > Chordata > Mammalia > Cingulata > Chlamyphoridae > Tolypeutes > Tolypeutes matacus. The sequence goes on along the minus strand of JAKSZT010054500.1, from coordinate 829,825 downwards.
CAATAGTTTTAAAACATTTTCAGAATTATAAATTAAACTATTATTTTGTTTACCTACTAAGAAAGTTTAAATTTTACTAGCAATGAAAAAATTATTTTCATTGTTCTCTGATTTTAGTGTACATATATTATGAGACTCCTGTGGGTTTAATAACAATTAATGTAAGCTTTGGGAGCATTGCCTAAACTACTCCTTTGTATAAAAGGACTTTATATATTTCACTGAGCACTTAAGTATTAAAAATTAAGTTTAATTATAATACAGCTAATTAATGATTATAAAACAGTAGAAATTAAGAATGAACTACAATAAAAGTCATAAACCTTGCCCATTAGAGGTGTTCAATAGTAATTTGTTAAATTGAATCGATACCATGAAGCTATAATAAGTATGGTTTCAGGATCTATCTCAGCATGATGACTTTATTTTATAATTTACAACAGATACATTTAGATTCTATAAGCCTCCTAATAATCAGTATTTGCCTCATGGACTCTTAATAAAATAGAAAAGTGTTTGTGCCAGAGTAAGTAAACAAGATGAATACTTTCAATATTTTTATACCCCCGAATTCTAAGAAATTCAAATTATAAAAATCATAATTGCACACAGTTTTCCATGTATTTTTTCTGTTATTTATTTATAATTTTATCCTTCACTCTTCTACCATTTTCAGAGAAATCTGAAAAGTTTTAACTGTTCTTGTAATTTACTTAGAAAATATGAAGTTGAACTACATATAGTCATAGGATCTTATTCTCTAAGTTTAAGAATAAATTTGTGATTCTCCAAGTGATAAATGAAGATGCAATATAGTAGTATGGGCATACAATTTTGTGATACTACCTGAGATGATCATCAGCTAATTTAATCCTGAAAAAAATGCCAGAAGGACAAGTTTTTCATCTGCTAGTCCAGAAAAGACCCTAGAATTAAAATTACTGTCTGCTTTAGTGCTACAGAGATAGGTCTCTTCTTCAAATAAGTCAGGACTTAAATTCTTAGCAAATTCTGAAGTATATAAGTTGGGATATAGCTACGATAAACTACCTTTGTCCAACATCAAAGGAAGAAAATATAAGCTTTAACATTCATTGGATGCCTATTATGACAATGGTTCTATTTTCACAACTTTACATATATTATATAATTTAATTCTCCCAAAAACCATGTTATAGAGATCAATCTTAATGTACAGATGAGAAAAAAGTTATTCTGAGAGGTTAATAACTAATCAAATAATCCCTGAAGTCATATAATGAAAACTTTGGCCACACGACAAATACAGCAAATATAGTGATAGAATAATAAAAGCTGAGAGTAAATAACTTGTTTCTATTTGTTTGGTTCTTTAAATAATTTCTACTCATATTAACTATAGATTGATTGTGATATAGATTATTTAACCAGGTATTATTTTAGCTTTTTTTTATGTTTCAGGAAAATAATAAAGCCAGTCTCTGGAAGAATTTGCTGGTTATTTTTCATTATTTGATAAAAATTACGATATATGTCTCCCTCCTTCAAGCTGTCTAAAATATCAGGCAGTTTTGAGTAATGAAGAAATTATTTTAAGCTAGATGTCTGAAGTATTAGCTTCTTATCCTTTGTAGAATGAGAAAGTCAAAATATTTTCATTATTGCTTAAGCATTTTTAATATCAAAATATTAAGATAAACAAAGAAAATTATTTATAAATGTAATAGAAAATTCTTAAAACACTTTTACTTTTGTTTACACAATATCAACATCAACAAATATCAATATCAATCTCAACAAATATCAATATCAACAAATTTTTCTGGCTAAGGGTTCCAGTTTGGGTTTAGAATATATTATATAATATGCATATATAGTAGGTATAGTATGATTATGATAATCACAGTCAACTAGTTTTACTACTGTAAATTGTTCTGATGATTGGCAATAAACCATAAGAACACGTAAATAAGATGAGAGAAAAGCATTTACATTGAGAATTCATAGACTCTGGATATTGTAATGTTATATGCTCCATCTCCCTGATTCCAGAATCAATCTTATTTCAACTCTTTTGCATAGAAAATTATTAAGCTTATACTGGACCAGCAGAGGAAATTTTTCTATTACATATAAGAAATGAATCTTTACATATTGCATAATATTCATTACATAACTATTACTGCACATAGAATACACATAAAGCAGATATTCACAGAAAATATTTCTGAATCTAAAACAGGAAATATTGAACATGCTTGCCTGTCTTGTCTATTTTATTAAGAAAATTAATGTGTTTATTTTATTAAGCGCTTTAAGAATTTACACTTTGAGAAGACACTTATATACACAACTATACAAATCTCATATCACACTCAGGTGATATTATTTTGGGATGTGAAAAAAACAACCGTGTCTATCTCTGTTGTATTGTTTTACCACTCAGCCTGAAAGTCCTACTGGTAGACTCTACCGTAATAAGAAAAAATACATTTTAAATGTCTTAAAAGATTTAGTTTCCAGCGTAGGAAAAACAGCAAACCAATAGATACTAGTCATCACAACAAATCATTATATAGCCTAGATCAGGTCCAGAAAACATACAACAGAAAAGGGGACAGTGGGAGATAGAAGGAAAGCTTATAACACAAACAATTAAGCAAATATGTATCAGCATAAAGTCACTCTGCAACTGTGAAAAAGTAGGAAGAGTTCTTAAAATAAATGAATGTGTAATGTTGCCAAAACCAACTGTGCCTCTCCACAATCATGCCTGAAGTTGACCTGATGGCAACTTATTCCTTTTTAGCTTTAAATCTAAAGAAGACAACTTCCAATATTCTTGTCAGAGTACTGAATACTTAAAAGAAAATCCCCTTTCATTCTTTTGTAAATTAATATAAAAGAGGAGGCCACCATAAAAATAGAAACAATACTATGGTTTCAGATTGTTTATATAGAGCAAAGTTTAAGAACATTGAATTTGGAATCAGTATAACCTGGGTTTGGACTATGGGCCTCCCACTTAATGGCTCTATTGACCAGAGAAAGTTATTTAAACTCTCTGAATCTCAATTTTCCCATCTTCATAATGGGTATAAATCATTACAGACATCATGAAGTTCTTGGATGACATAAAATGAGATTATATATATACATATTTCAATATATTTTAGCAAGCAAGTGCCTGACTTACAATAATCACTCCATAAAATTAATATTATTTGGATATAAAGATGAAAGTCTGAGGTTCAATTCAGACAAAAGAAATTAGGGTGATTGTGATAATAATGATGATGATAATGATTATGATTGTTGAAGGAGAAGGAATTGTTTTTTTAAAGCAATATAAGCAATACTTTATGTACCTGACTGTTGTTGTTTTTTTTTTTTTTTTAATTTTCAGTGTGCACCTAATTGGCCTATTGGTTTGGCAATGCGATATTTCTGTGAGTCCAGCTGCAGGGCTAGTAACTGACATTTTCAATACCTCCGATGGTGGACGCTTCAAATTCCCAGACGGGGTACAAAACTGGCCAGCACTTTCAATTGTCGTCATAATAATCATGACAATAGGTGGCAACATCCTCGTTATTATGGCAGTAAGCTTGGAAAAGAAACTGCACAATGCCACCAATTACTTCTTAATGTCCCTAGCTATGGCTGATATGTTAGTGGGACTGCTTGTCATGCCACTGTCTCTGCTTGCAATCCTTTATGGTAAGTACAATTCTGTTAGCTTTTCTATCTCACTTTATGTCATAAATTTGGATCAGGTATCATAGTAAACACTCAAATTTAATTATGTTACTTGTAACATTTGTAAAATGAAAAAAGGCAAATTGTGTGACAGAAAGAATTGGATGGGTGTACATATTTATTAAATAAATCAGAAGATTCTTCAAAAAGCAAACTAGACTTTTTATAAAATGTTAAAATCATAAATAGATGTTCTATTGCCCAATGTCATTTATAAACAAAAGATAAACAATTGCCATAGAATGAGTATGAAGGACAGTCATAGAAAAATCCCTCCATCTCTATGTTCTGGGTAATAAACACACCTAGTATCATCTCAAATATAAGGAGGGAAAAACAGGCTCATCATCTATAATAAATATCATATCCTTTTAAAGTTTCCAAACTAATTACTTGGTACATAATGAGCACTCAATCACAGTTATTCTTCTTCATGGTGTCTAAAATTTGTTTCTACAAGGATATGTGATAACAAAATTAATTACTAAGTGTATAAATGCAAGTTCACACCATCACTATAAATATTCAGACATTGAACATTTCTTTATTTTGATTTCAGAGAGGTTTCCTTTTGGGTTTGGGTCATCTTTTTGTCATTTTCATCTTAACATAATTTTTCTTTCTAATTAATATTTTTGACTAACAATCAAAATCACTTATGTAACTTCAAAATATCTATACTAGCAAGTTGGAGAGCCCTGTCACAAAGGAGTGAAATTAGACTCCTTGTTCCCTGGAGAGCATAATGGAATTAAACTAGAAGAAATAATATTGAGAGTTTATCTAGTTCTCAAATCCTAAAAGAAGATCAATGCATCTATAAAATAATCTCTCATGGGAATTAAAAATAAATTAGCTTGTTCTACATACACAGAGGCAATAGATTATTTTAATAGACATAAACATTATACACACAAAATATTTTTGTATTTTATTTGAGTTTCATTGATGCCGTAAACGCAAAACAGCACTTTTCTCAGCTCAGTGGACATTTTGCTTCTTTTTAGCTACAAAATTACATGAGAAAAGTTACTGGATTGAAATGAAATGGTGATTTAGGAGGTATAATTTGTCTCATAGTGTCTATTGCAATTTTCAGTTTCTCCTTTAAAAAAAATATGGGAGTGGCTAAATAACAGCATCAGCATATATCCAGATCTCTTAACTCATCCTTTCCCCCAAAACAATAAAAATAACAAGAATAACAAATAAAACTACACAATTTTACCTCCAAATTTGGAAAACTTTCAAATTTCACATTGTCTGTAAGTAAAATAAGTCTTAGTTCTTAAAGTTGCCACAACAAAAATAACTGCAACTGGGTGGTTTAAAACAACAAAAATTTATTCTACCACATTTCTGAGGCTAAAAGTACAAACTCAAGGTGTTGGTTAGGCCATTCTCCTTCTGAAACATCTAGGGAAGGATCCTACCTAGCCTCTTCCTTCTTTCAGGAGCTTTACTAGTTCCTTGGCTTATGGCAGCATGGGTCTAATCTCTGACCTTGTGGACACATGACCATCTTCCTTCTCTGACAGTCTGTATTTCCCTTTACTTATGAAGACATCATTCATATTGGATCCAGGAATGTTCTAATTCAGTATAACCTCATCTTTACTAATTACCTGATCATAACTAATAACATCTACTTACATAGACCCTGGTTCCAAATAAGGTCTCATTTGCAAATACCAGGGGTTAGTACTCCAACATATATTTTGGGAGACACATTTTAACTACAACAGAAAAATAAACAGGAAATGACAATGAGCTAACTGTTAGGCTTCCATCACATGTTGTATTAAAAAAGGGCAGTCCATGGAAAATTGCATGAAAATAAGAAGAAGAGAACTAATAGTTAAGTGTAAGGTTGATCTAAAATCACCACAATAAAGAAAGTCTATTCCAAGTATTAAAATATTGAAAAAGAGCTCTGGAAGATTACTCTATATGGAAGGGATTTCAAAGTGTATACAAGACACAAAAGCCAGTAAAAGCACCTCTTTGGAGGCAGTAAAGGATAAAAAGGAAGGGAGAGGTTACTTTTGAAAATTTTTATGATGAAGCAAGAGGGGAAATATCTTGTCATCTTAAAATAAACAAAAAAAATATGTTAAAATCTAAGGCCCCGAACCAGCAAGATGGCGGCAGAGTAAAGAGCTCTGAGAATCACCTCCTGCTATAGGGCAGTTGGTGATCACTCAGAGCTATCTAGAGCACTTGTTTGGGGGCTCCAGGAGACCAGAAGTGCATCCTGCAACATCCTTGAAAGAATGGAAGGAGGAGACTCCCCGTCTGCAGAGATTCGTAAATAGAGCACTCCACGCCACGGAGGCCAGTGCCCATCCTCCACTGGAGGCACAAACCGCCTAGGGAGCTGTTCTCCAGCTGGAATTGAAAGCTCCACTTCCCAAAAACAAGGAAGGAAGAGAAGGTTGGACACCAGCTTCAGCTACTGATTAATAAATTCGGCGGGCTAAAGTATAATCCTAAGAACAGCTAAAGTTTGAACCTGTCCAAGTCATAAAGACACTGGTGGCCGCTATCTTAACTCCTCACCTGACATGGGGAGAAGCGGAGCTGACTGAAAATCACAGTGCTGGTAGTGACCGGCTTTTTTCCATCTAGATCAGATTGCCACTCTAGCCTAAGCCCCAGGCCCACCTCAGGCAGAGAGGAAGCTGGGGGGAGCTGCATCAGCCTCTCCAGGAAATTACCAGCCATGCTACAGAGGCCAGTGATCATCCTACTTTGGCAGTGCAAGCCACCCCAGGAGCTATTCTATGGCAGGAATTGGAAGCTCCATTTCCCCAAAACAGGGGAGGAACAGATGGTTGGCCACCGATTTCAGCTACTGATTAGTAAATTCAGCTGGCTAAAGTATAACCCTAAGAACAGCTAAAGTTTGAGCCTGTCCAAGTCAGGAGGCCGGTGGCTGCCATTTTGACTCCACCCCCAGCATGAGGGGAAGCCAGAGTGACTGAAAATCACAGTGACAGTAGAGACTGGTTTCTTTCACCCAGAATGTCTTGAAGCCCTAGCCTAGGCTTCAGCCCCACCTCTAACAGGGAGGAAGCTGATGGGCCCTGCACCAGCCTATCCCGGTAACTGCAAGTATATTAAGCTGGCACAGACTGAATAATCAGAAGTCTACCAGGGCAGCTGTGGTCATCTTTGACCTGCACTGCATAGATTGTTGCCCACACCCACAGCTCCATCCCTGCCCCAGGCAGTGGAGAAAGGGGCATGAAGCTTCATCAGTCTCTCTGGGCAACTACAGTCTAAGCCTGTGTGAGTTGGATTATTACACACAGCTGTGGCTCTGTCCCTACCTCTGGCAAAGAAGAAAGTTGGGAGATGCTTCATTGGTCCTTGGGACAATGAGGGTAGCTTGAGTCTCCACAGCTTATAGCGCCAACTACATCCTTGGCTCCTACTATACAACCAGCAAGGGAGAAAGACCAGGAAGCCCTAAACTAAAGAGAATAACTGTACCCAGAATAAAAAATCTAGTAAGCCAGATGCCAAGACACCAACAAAAAATTACAGTCCACTCCAAGAAACAGAAAGATATGGCCCAATTAAAGGAACAAGGTAAGCCTCCAGATGACATAAAGGAGTTGAGACAACGAATCATAAATGTTCAAACAAATCTCCATAATAAATTCAGTGAGATGGCTAAAGAAATGAAGGATATTAAGAAGAGATTGGATGAGCACAAAGAAGAATTTGAAATCATACATAGAAAAATAGCAAGTCTTATGGGAATGAAAGGTACAATAAATGAAATAAAAAAATACACTGGAATCATATAATAGCAGATTTGAGGAGACAGAAGAAAGGATTGGTGAGCCTGAAGAAATGGCCTCTGAAAGTGAACATACAAAAGAACAGATGATGAAAAGATTGGAAAACTTGAATAAGGTCTCAGGGAACTAAAGAGCAGCAATAGACATGTAAACATGCATGTCATGGGTGTCCCAGAAGGAGAAGAGAAGGGAAAAGGAACAGAAGGAATATTTGAAGAAATAATGGCAAAAAATGTCCCAACCCTATCGAAGGACATAGATATCCATGTTCAAGCAGCATGACATACTCCCATCCAAAAAAATCCAAATAAACCAATGCCAAGACACTTACTAATTAGAATGTCAAATGCCAAAGACAAAGAGAGAATTCTGAGAGCAGTAAGAGAAAAGCCAAATAATGTATAATAGATACCCAATAAGATTAAGTGCTGATTTCGCACCAGAAACCATGGTGGCAAGAAGACAGTGGTATGATATATGCAAGATACTGCAAGAGAAAAACTTCCAGCCAAGAATCTTATATCAGGCAAGATAGTCTTTCAAAAATGAGGGTGAGTTTAGATAAACAGAAACTGGGAGAGTTTGTAACCAAGAGAACTGCTTTGCAGGAAATACTAAAGGGTGTGCTACAGCCTGAAAAGTAAAGGCAGGAGAAAGAGGCCTGGAAGAGAATCTAGAAATGAATATTATATCAATAAAAGTAACTAAAAGCATCAAAAGAGTGGTGAAAATAAAATATGACAGATAAAACCCAAATATTCAGACATAAACTTAACCAATGATTTAAAATACTTGAATTCAGAAAACTACTACTCATTGTTAAAAGAAATTTTAAAAAAGACCTAAATAATTGGAAGAATATTCCATGTCAATTCTACTCAAATTGATATACAGATTCAATGCAATCCCAAGAAAAATTCCACCAGCATTTTTAAGATAAATGGAAAACAGGATTATCAAATTTGTTTTGAAGGATAAAGGGTCCTGAATAGCCAAAAACATCTTAAAAAGGAAAAGCGAAGTTGGAAGACTCGCATTTCCAGGCTTTAAGTTGTAATACCTAGCCACAGTGATAAAAACAGCATGGTACTGGCATAAAGACAGACACATAGACCAATGGAATCGAATTGATTGTTAAAAAGCAAACCCTCACATCTATGGTCAAGTGATTTTTGACTAGCCTGTCAAACCCACCCAGCTTGGGCAGAACAGTCCATTCAATAAATGCTGAGAAAATTTGATATCCATAGCAAAAGAATGAAAGAGGACCCCTATTTCACATCCTATAAAAATTAACTCAAAATGAATCAAATATCTAAATATAAAAGCAAGAACCGTTCCGTGTAATATTTTGGGTATCTAAGCACCTCTTAAAATATATTTATATATATACATAAATAACATTTTTGTAAGCAAATGCACATATATGCATGTATATTTATATATCATTTTGCAAATGTTGGTATGTATTGTGAAAATTTTGATTTTTACCCACAATAAAAAAAAATTGAGTATCAAAATAAATAAATAAATAAAATAAACTGATGACTCTGCATGAATTAAAAAAAAAAAAAAAAAGCAAGAACCATAAAACTTCTAGAAGAAAATGTAGGAAAATATCTTCAAGACCTGGCGGCAAGTGGTGGATTCTTATAGGAGCTAGGAGGAGGACTGAGATGAACTACTGATATTTAATGTATGTAGAAGTTTTAATTAGCTTTACTGTAAAAGTGTAGAAATGTACAGAGTTGATGGTAACACATTATAGTGAATAACAGCTGGTTTATAAATGGGGGTGTGGCTGAAAATGGTAGTCTAAGGATGTAAATGCCAATTGACAGGAAGCTAGAGATTAATCTAGGGAATGAATAGCACAGTAAACCCAGAGGTGGATAAGAATAGTGGTTGATGGTACAGATGCAAGAGTGTCCTTTGTGAGCTAGAGCAGATGTACCTCAGTATTGCAGGGTGGTGGGCATGTGGAGAAGCATGGGAAAAATACAACAGGAGTGATCTATGGAGTATGGTTAACAGTAATAATGTAATGTTCTTGCATCTATGCCAAAGACGAACTGTGTTGATAATGGGGGAGTATGGAAAATGTGTGCCAAATTTGTGCTGTGGAACTGGTAATAATCTGACGATATTATCTCATAATCTGTTTCAAATATTCCACCATGATGTGGTGTGTTGGTAGAGGGGTGTTGTTTAGGAATTCTGCACAAGGTCATGATTGTTTTATAAGTTTACAACTTTTGTCTTAAAAATATATTTAAAAACTAATAATAGGGTGGGTTGGGGGGAAAATACACCAGATGTAAGATAAGGACTATAATTAGTAGTAAGTTTTTGACAATGTTCTTTCATAATTTGTAACAAATGTCTCACGACAATGCAAGGTGTTGGTGGAGAGTTGATATATGGGACTCCTGTATGACGTCATGAATGTTTGCTTTGCTTTTTAAGCTCACAACTTTTGATGTATACTTATTGTTTATGTATGTTCATGTATAAAAGATATTAAAAAATAATAATAGGGTGGTTTGGGGGAAAATACTTTTGTTAGTAGTAACATTTTGAGGATGCTCTTTAATCATTACTTAAAAATGTTTCACAACAATGCAAGGTATTGGTAGTAGGATGAGGTTTGAGAGCCTGTATGATATTATGTTTGTTTTGTAAGTTCACAACTATTACTATACTCTTATTGTTTATGTATGTTCAGGTATGAGTGATATACTTAAATAAATTTTAAAAATATTAAAAAATCACAATGAGATACCACTTCACACTCACTAGGATGGCTAAAATAAGACAGACAACAACAAGTGTTGAAAAGGATGCAGAGAAATCAGAACCCTCATTCACTGCTGGTGGGATTTTAAAATGGTTCAGTCACTTTGGAAAACAGGCAAAATGTTAAACTTATTATCATATGACCCAGCAATTCCACTCAAGAGAAATAAAAAAGCTATGTCTACACAAAAGCTTGTACACCAAGAGTCATAACAACATTATTCATATTTTGAAACCTAAAAGTAGAAATCCAAACATTCATCAACTGTTGAATGTGGATAAACACAATGTAGTATAACTATTCATGGACTATTATTCAACCACAAATAAGATTGAAGTGCTGATACATGCTACAACATGGACAGACCTTGAAAACATCAAGCTATGTGAAAGAAGACTGTCACAAAAGACCACATATTGTGTGATTCCACTGATGTGAAGTGTCCAGGATAGGCAAACCTAGAGAGAGAAAGTAGATTAGTGGTTGCCAGGGGCGGGAGAGAGTGTGGAACTGGGGAGTGACTGTTAATGGGTATGGGGTCTCCTTTTGGGGTGATGAAAAAGTCTTGGATCTAGAGAATGGTGAGGATCTTGCAACACCAAGAACGTACCAAATGCCAAATAATTGTACACTCTAAATGGGTCAATTGTAAAGTATGTGAGTTAGCTCTCAGAATGGTATTCTGTTGTAGACATATTGTAATTTAAGCAATGGAAGAAATTACACAGTGAGGTGGAGCCAGTGGCCACTAGACGCTTTCGGGGCAGGGAAGGGAAAAGTAGTTGTAATACAGGGGCTTTTTCAGGACTTGGGAATTATCCTGAGTGACATTAAGATATAGGCCAATTCCACTTTACATCAGCATATAACATGCAGAACTGTGTGGGAGAGAGTGTGGTCTACAATGTGAACTATGGTCCATGCTTAGTGGCAAAGCCCCAGGATGTGATTTCCATGGCAGGTGATGTGCCACACTAATGAAAGATGTTTATGTGGGATGTTATGAGAGGTGTGGGAGGTGGGGAACATGGGAATCCTTGCAATTTTTGTGTAACATTTATGTAATATAAGCATTTTTTAAATATAAAAATATATATATATATATATATATATATATATATAATCTAGTGATGTAATATTCTTGCATCAATGCCAGAGATATACTGTGTTAATAATAGAGGGATATGGAAAAAATATGCCAAATATATGCTATGGACCTTAGCTAGTGGTAATAGTCTGACGATATTATCTCATAATCTGTAACAAAGTTTCCACAATGGTGTGATGTGTTGGTGAAGGGTTGTTGTAAGGGAATTCTGCACATGTTCATGATTTTTTGTAAGTTCACAACTTTTATAATAAAAATATATTTAAAAATGAAATTACAGCACACAAAAAAATATAAGGACCCCTACTGTCACAATTGTCCCCACAAATTCAACAGTAAATAAATCATATTTTGTTACACTGAGAGAATGTATTGCTTGTAAAGTTGGAACCCTGGAACCCACCCCCAAACTGCTAGCCATGGTCATAGAAATTCAGAGATTCAAGCAATCTTCTTTTATACCAACCTGATATTATAAAAAGAAAAGAGAACATGAGAATAAAAGGATGATCAAGCAGAAGAAAACTGTAATAAAATACTTCAAAATAAATTAAATATCCTCAAACAAACATTTAAAGGTAAGAAAAATGCCTTGAATTCAAAATCTACAAACTGTGAATAGAAATGGACAGAAAATACAACACAAAGTAACAGTTAATTAAACTCAGGCTAAATAAAGTAGAAGAAAAAGACAAAATTGTATTAGAAATGAATGTTAATACAAGTGCCCATAGAAGAATCAATTCAAATGAAACTTAATAAAGGGCTTTGAAAAATATCAGGTAAACAGCAAAAGAGTGAAGATAAGATAAAGTCAAAAGTAAAAAGTTGCAAAGAGAACATGTTTCAAATGGAATACCAGCAAAAAAGATCCAATGTACGTATAATGAGGATACATAAAAAGGGAAACATAATACAACAGAATTAATATTTGAAACTATAATCCAAGAAAGCTTTCCATAAATGAATGAGGTTCTGAATTTACATATCTATTGGGCTAGCCCGGTAACAGAAATTTGACTTGGACTGATGAACTGAGATATATGAGAAACATTAGATGTCACATATAAAGAAAAAATACTCAGGGATTCCATGCAAAGGATATAATGATTTACAAGGGCAAGAAAATTAAACTGGCCTCACACATCTCAAAAGTAACAAAGAAAAGCAAAAGTTCAGTGACATTTTACAAAAACTCAACTATTTATAGGTCCTACTTTCAGATGCATAACTTAAAGGACAGAAAATAATCATTGGCGTATTAGTCAACCAAAAGGGTGCTGATGCAAAGTACCAGAAATCTGTAGGCTTTTATAAAGGGTATGTATTTGGGGGTAAAAACTTAGTTTGTGTGGGATGTGGTGGGAGGTGTGGGAGGTGGGCAACATGGGAATCCCAGTGGGTTCCGTGTAATATTTTGGGTAATCTAAGCACCTCTTAAAATATATGTATATATATATATATAAATAACATTTTTGTAAGCAAATACACATATATGCATATATATTTATATATCATTTTGCAAATGTTTGTATGTATTGTGAGAATTTTTATTTTTACCCACAATAAAAATAAATAAAAAAAAAAAACAAAAAAACAAAAAACTTAGTTACAAGGCCCTGAAGAGTCCAACTCAAGGTTGCTTTCTCACCAAAGACAGTTGCCTCATGTTGAAGCAAAATGGTCACTGATATCTGCAAGTGTTCTGCCTTCCCCTCTGGGCTTCCTCTCTCTCAGCTTCAGGCTGGCATAGGGCATGTCTCTTAGGACTTTCTTTCTCTCCGGGCATAGGGCTCATTTCTTTCTGAGTGTTCTATATCATTCTCAGCTCTTCTGTTCTCTTCCCTAGGTCAACTGCAATCTATTGGGTATATGCCTCATCTCTCCCCAGGGCCCCAGAATAAAAAATGACAGAACTCTCTCTTCCAGTGTGTGTATCTCAAGTGAATTTGGTTTTATATCAGACCCACTAAAGGGGGTGGGAACTCAAACTGAGTCATGCCTTACTGACATGGTTGAATCTAAGAAAGCCCTGAAAGCAATCTTGACAGGTAATCTAATCAAGGGCCCCTCAACTGAATCCAATGTAATCAAAGAGTATCACAGAGGAATTGATTAGTCTACAAACAAAATCTCTTTTTGGGGGGATTCATAAATAATCCCAAACTGACATAAATGGTTTCAACGGGTTGAGAGAGGGGGAATAACTTCAAAGGGTCATTTTTTGGCATTATGGAACTATTCTATATCTTCATTGTGATGATGGTTACACAAAGATATGTTTGTCAAAACTTGAAGCACTGTGAATATTCTCGTTGTCCTGATTTTGTGATAATCAGGGTACGCTAAACGTTCGCTATATTAGAAACCATGCATGTGTCCCCAGACCTAGTTTTTCTCCCTAGGTCTGTTTTTAGAATGCTGGTGATAAACTAAGCCTGATATATTATATCACCATCCTGTATGGGAAAAGACTGTAACTCTAGGTATCTTTAGTCAACCTTAAGAGATATAGCAGGGGGACGGATGTGGCTCAAATGGTTGGGAGTCCGTCTCCCATATGAAGGGACCTGGGTCCAATCCATAGGACCTCTCGGTAAAAATTTAAAAAAAGAAAAATATGGAAGGCATGTGGACCTCTAGGCCCATGTGCAGGTGAGCCCCCCAGGTCCTGTGCATGGGTGAACCGTCAGGTCCCACGAGTGCGTGAGCCCCCTAGGCCCCATGCATGGGTGCGCTGCCAGGCCCTGCAAGTAGGTGAGCCACCAGGACCTGCGAGCAGGTGAGCCCCCTAGGCTCCGTGCGTGAGTGCATCACCAGTCCCTTGAGTGGCTGAGCCATTAGGCCCCATGCGCGTGCGTGTTGCCAGGCCCCATGAGTGGGTGAGCCGCCAGGGCCCGTGCTTGCAGTTTTAGATACTCTCTGTTTTTGGAAAGGGTGTTGTGCATCGTCATCTTTTTGTTATTTGCCCTGGATGAGTCCAATGAACTGAAATGAAGGTGTTGCAACTCTTGCTGAGATTCAGGGTTTTAACCGGGATATGACCAGATTGAAGATTTAAGTCTCTGAGACATATATTTAACAAGTATAGTACTAATTGTAGGTTCAAACAAAAGGGGCAGAAAAATCATGTGTTGAGAAACTGTAAATGAGTCTAACTCTGTTTCATTGGGTAGTATATGTTCCAAAGTAAGGCCCACTGACAGGGTGCTGAATTCCTGAGATTGTCTTCCCTGCCTATAGTCTAGATGTCTCTAGAGCACTCGGGAGCCCTGTTGTTTTAGGCACTGTTTATTGTAGCAGTTAATGAGATCCTACTGAGATGTGCACAAGCGTAACCTCGGGAATGACCTCCTGAGTCTCTTTGAAATCTCTTAACCATAAAAGTTCATTTGTATTTAATATTTCCCCTTTTTGGTCAAGGTCTTTTTCCAAATGCATCACTATTTCGTCCTTGGTAATAATCCCTCAGTGCCAGGGAGGCTCATCACCCGGAGTCATGTCGTGTGCCAGGGGGAAGGTAATGCATTTATATCCTGTGTTTGGCTTAGGGAAAGGCCACATTTGAACAACCAGGAGGCTTTCAGGAGGTAACTCTTAGGCAATATATAATACTAGGCTAAGTTTCAATTTCTTGAGAAAAGGTTCATAAGAACAACCTTCAATATAAAGGGCCTAGCATAATGGTTTGTCCTCCTGCACTAGACACTGCCCATGTACTCAGGATTCTTGCTGCTCTATTAGAGAATGTAGCAGGACTTCCAAGGATGGTAATTCAATATTCTTTAGTTATTGTGTGCGTCTCCAACCACCCAGACAACGCCCCATGACCACTTGAACATATTCATATGCCCTAGAGGCATGTCCCAGGTGCACCCCTTCCTATATATCCTCCATGACTGACACCCCACACAAGTGATTCTCCCCTGCCACAGTTTTGACCCTTCTGCAATCCAAAACTTCCCCCAAAACAAAGCTAAAAAATAAGCAAATAAAAATAATAAAATAAAATAACAATAACAAATAAAATATAAAAATAAAACATAAAAAGAATAAAAAAGAAAAAGAAAGGTAAAAACTTTTTAAAGTACAATAAATTTTTTTTAGTGTTTCTTCACTGTAAGATCTATCTTTTAAGTACAGTTACACTTTCTTCTGTATGTTCCCCCAGTGTCTTATTTTTTTTCACTTTATCTTCAAAGAAGCTTTAGGTTACAGAAAAGTCAAATAGAAAATATAGGGGATTCCCATATACCCAAACCCCTCTCCCTTCCCTGCCTCCCCATTAACATCATTTTACATAAATATGCTTTAAATTTAGGTAGTGTGAGTCCTCCAACTTCACTCTTCTTGTAAGGATATTTGGAAATTCAGGGATCCTTTTCCTTCAAATAAAATTTTTAATTGACTTCTATTTCTGGAAAGTAGGCTGTTGGAATTTTTATTGGAATTGCATTGAATCTGTAAATAAACTTGGGTGGAATTGACATCTTTATGATATTAAGTCCTATAATCTATGAATACAGAATAATTTTCAGTTTCTTTAGGTCTTCTTTGATTTCTTTTAGGACTGTTTTGTAGTTTTCTATGTAAAGGTCGTTTTCATACCTGGTTAATTTAGTTCCTAGTTATTTATTTATTTATTTTTTAAATTTTTTATTTATTTTTATTGTGGGTAAAAATCAAAATTCTCACAATACATACAAACATTTGCAAAATGATATATAAATATATATGCATATATGTGTATTTGCTTACAAAAATGTTATATATATATATATATACATATATTTAAAGAGGTGCTTAGATTACCCAAAATATTACAAGGAACCAACTGGGATTCCCATGTTGCCCTCCTCACACACCTCCCACCACATTCCACACAAACATCTTCCACAAGTGTGGCCCACCACCCTCAATGAACTTACACATCCTGGAGCCTTGCCACCAACCATAGACCACAGTTCACACCGTAGACCACACTCTCTCCCACTCAGTTCTGAGTGGTGTGTGCTGATTTAAAATGGCCTACATCCATTGCCACAACGGTACTCAGGACAACCTCTAACTCCCAAAGAAGCCCCTGTATTTCAACTCCTCATCCCCTCCCTACCCCAAAAGTGTCAAGTAGCCACTGGCTCCACCTCATTGTTATAATTTCTTCCATTGCTAGAATCACCATATGTGAACAAGAGAATACCATCAAGTCCACTCTAGTCCATAGTTCTTCCCCCAGTCCTGAGGGGACTGGGATGGTGATGTCCACTCCAACTCCAAGTGAGAGAGGGCTTATATCCCATTGATATGGTGCGTGGGATGATCCTGCCTGCAGATGCAGGCCCTCTCCATTCCCTGGGATGGCCATTGCCCATCATTGTCACCTCACCAGGTGACTTGGATGAGTCCATTGAGCTGTAGGGTAGGAGTTGCAGCTCCACCGAGATTTCATGCACACCTGGCACATAGGTAGGCCAGAGGCTCCAGTCTCTGGAAGTATACCTAAAAAATTCAGCATCACATATAGGTTTGAATAGAAGGGACTGGTGAACCATGTGCAGGGAGGACTTATTTGAGTCCAATTCTGTCACTCTCAGGAGCACAGATTCCAAAATAGAGCCCACTGAAAAGGCATCAGTCTCTGGGCTATCTCCCCTTATATAGGACCTAGGTGTCTCCAGAGCTCTCAGGAACCCCTCTGTGTGGGGTGATAGGCACTTAGATGTTCTATGAGCTCCTACTGAGGTGTGCGTAAGAGTTACCTCTGGCATGACCTCCTGACTCTCTTTGAAGTCTCTTAGCCACTTGAACTCATTTGTCTTTACCATTTCCCCCTTTTATTCAAGGTCTTTTTCCAGTTGTGATGCCAGTTGGCACTTGGTATTAATCCCTCGTTGCCAGGGAGGCTCATCCCCAGGAGTCATGTCCCACGTTGGGGGGAAGGTAATGCATTCATATGATGAGTTTGGCTTAGAGAGAGGCCACATTTGAGCAACAAGGAGGCTCTCAGGTGGCAACCCTTAGGCACCCTACAACTGCAGGCTAAGTCTCATTTAAAAGAGCAAAGACTCACAAGGGTAGTCATCAATAAAAAAAAAAAAACAACAGTGGGTCATCCTATTTTGACAGGCACTGTCCCTACACTCAGAGGACTATTGCTGCTCCCTTGGAGACTGTGGCAGAGCTCTCCAGGCTAGGAATTCAGATTCCCTCATTTATTGTGTGATTATCCACCCATCGTGACCATGCCCCATCCCCCGATCCTTTGAATGATTTTGTATATCTTTCATGTATATTCGGATGAACCAACCCCCACGAAACCCCCCACAGACACCCCCCCAATAATCCCCCGCAGTACCCATTGTAACCCTTCTGTGATCCAAATCCTCCATGAACATTTAGTCAATAAAATAATCAAATACACTTACTAGGAAAAAGAAACAAGTATGATAAGCTTACATGCAAACATAAGGAGACTCAGGGGGAAAAAAAAAGAGAAGGAAAAAAACAAATAAACAAAGAACAAAACAAAATAAAATATAATTAGTGGATTGGGACATTCAAAAATGGGCAAAAAAGCAAAGGAAATGCCTTTAAAATATATATATATATATATATATATATAGATAGATATATAGATATATAGATATATAGATATATTCATTTTTTTTCCTTTCTCTTTTCTTTTTTTTTCCTGCCTTTTATCACTGTGTTATGGGATGTCTGATGTGCCATGACACCTTTCTCCTCTCAATCCCCATTGTCTCCCAAATTTTCATTTAATTTTCAAAGAAGTGTTAGGTCACAGCAAAATCACACACGGAGTGCCAGAGACTCCCTGATACCAAACCATCCCCCCTTCCCCACCCCATATTAACCACCCCCCCATTTTTTTGGTTGTTAGCATTGTTATAGCTGTTATACAGATAGCAAAATATAGCAACTAAACATTGTCAGTGATTTACAGTATAGTTTACAATTTAGATGATACAGTTTAATAATTTTGATGATATTTACCATGTCCTGTGTCCATTACTGTAAGGTAATGAAAAACCTTCCCCATGACCACCAAACAACCCATTAGATCTTGACTGTTCCCTTCCCCCCAGCCCCCCAGGGCCCATGATATCCCCCTCTCCCAACCCATGGAATGTCAAGATTCACAGTTACATGCCCTGGGGATTTGACCCTGCACTTCCTAATCCACCCACCCCCAAGTGCTGCACCACCAAACCCAGGAACACCACCACTCATCTGCCCCATCCCCCAACATGCAACCACACTCTATCCCTTTACCATAGATTATGTCCATATGGGTGATAGCTCAAAGCCTGCTCTTCTCTTACTCTCCTTTGTTAACCTATCTTTCAGACAATGGTTCTCAGAGACTGCTCACTTTACTCAGTTCAGATCAGTGAGGTCATATACTGTTCATCCTTCAGTGCCTGGCTTGCTTCACTCAACATAAGGTCTTCAAGATTCATCCACGTTATTCCATGTGTTAGCACTTTGTTCCTTCTTACAGCTGAGTAATATTCCATTGTATGTATGTACCACATTTTGCTTATCCATTCGTCTGTTGATGGGCACCGGGGCTGATTCCAACTTTTGGTAATGGTGAACAATGCTGCTATGAACATTGGTGTGCATATACCTGTTTGTATTTTTGTTTTCAGTTCTTCTGGGTATATACCCAAAAGTGGAATTGCTGGATCATACAGAAGATCTATTGCTAGTTTTCTGAGGAACCGCCAAACTGTCCTCCACAGTGGCTGGACCATACCGCAGTCCCACCAGCAGTGGATGAGGGTTCCTATTCCTCCACATCCTCTCCAACATTTAGTGTCTCCTGTTTTTTTAATAGCTGCCATTCTGATGGGTGTAAGATGGTATCTCATTGTAGTTTTGATTTGCATTTCCCTCATAGTAAGTGATGTTGAGCATTTTTTCATGTGCTTTTTAGCCATTTGTATTTCTTCCTTGGAGAAATGCCTTTTCAGGTCACTTGCCCACTTTTTAAATGGGTTGTTTGTCCTTTTATTTTCAAGGTGTAGGATTTCTTTATATATGCAGGATATTAGGCTCCTATCAGATATATGGTTGCCGAATATTTTTTCCCATTGCGTAGGCTGCCTTTTTAATTTCTTAATAACATCCTTTGAGGTGCAGATGTTTTTAATTTTGAGGAGATCCCATTTATCAATTTTTTCTCTTGCTGCTCGTGCTTTGGCTGTGAAGTTCATGAAACCATTTCCTATTACAAGGTCCTGTAGATGCTTCCCTACATTATTTTCCAAGGTCTTTATGATTTTGGCTCTTATATTTAGATCTTTGATCCATCTTGAGTTGATTTTTGTATAAGGTGTGAGATGATGTTCCTCTCTCATTCTTTTGGATATGAATATCCAGTTCTCCAAGCACCACTTGTTAAAGAGGCCACTCTCTCCCAACTGAGTGGGCTTCGTGGCCTTGTCAAATATCAGATGACTGTATATGCGAGGATCTATATCAGAACTCTCAATTCGGTTCCATTGGTCAGTAGGTCTATCCTTGTGCCAATACCACGCAGTTTTGATCACTGTAGCTTTGTAGTATGTTTTAAAGTCAGGTAATGTGATACCTCCAACTTCATTTTTCTTTTTCAATATATCTTTGGCAATTCGGGGCCTTTTGCCTCTCCAAATATATTTTGTGGTTAGTTTTTCCAGTTCCTTAAAAAATATAGTGTTGCTTTTATTGGGATTGCATTAAGTGTGTAGATTAGTTTGGGTAGGATAGATATCTTGATGATGTTTAGCCTTCCCATCCATGAACAGGGAATATTTTTCCATTTATTTAAGTCTTCTTTGATTTCCTTTAACAGTGTTGTGTAGTTTTCTGTAAATAAGTCCTTTACATCTTTAGTTAAATTTATTCCTAGGTATTTGATTCCATTATTTACTATTGTAAATGGTATTTTTTTCCTGATTTCCTCCTCAGTTTGCTGGTTATTGGTGTACAGAAATGCTACTGATTTTTGAGCGTTGATCTTATAGCTTGCAACATTACTGAACTGTTTTATAATTTCTAGAAGCCTTGCTGTAGATTTCTCAGGGCTTTCTATGTATAGGATTATGTCATCTGCAAATAATGAAATTTTTACTTCTTCTTTTCCAATCTGGATGCCTTTTATGTCCTTTTCTTGTCTCAGTGCTCGTGCAAGTACTTCTAAGACAATGTTAAATAGGAGTGGTGATAGTGGGCATCCTTGTCTTGTTCCCGATCTCAGAGGGAAGGCTTTTAGGATTGCACCGTTGAAAATGATGTTAGCTTTGTGTTTTTCATATATACCCTTTATCATTTTCAGAAAGTTTCCATCTATTCCTATCTTTTTTAGTGTTTTTATGAGGAAAGAGTGCTGTATTTTGTCGAATGCTTTTTCTGCATCTATAGAGATGATCATGTGATTTTTTTATTTCAGTCTGTTTATGTGGTGTATTACACTGATTGATTTTCTTATATTGAACCATCCTTGCATACCTGGGATGAAACCCACTTGGTCATGGTGTATAATCCTTTTGATATGTTGTTGAATGCGATTAGCAAATATTTTGTTAAGGATTTTAGCAGCTAGGTTCATTAGAGGAATTGGTCTGTAATTTTCCTTTCTTGTGGTATCTTTATTTGGTTTTGGTATTAGGGTAATGTTGGCATCATAGAATGAGTTAGGTAATATTCCTTCAACTTCTATTTCTTGGAAGAGGTTAATTAGAATTGGTGTTAGCTCTTTCCGGAATGTTTGGTAGAATTCAGCTGTGAAGCCATCTGGTCCTGGACTCTTCTTAGTTGGGAGGATTTTAATGACTGAGTTTATCTCTTTACTTGTAATTGGACTGTTGAGTTCATCTATTTCTTCTTTCATCAATGTCAGCTGTTTGTGGGTTTCTAGAAACTTGTCCATTTCCTCTAAATTGTCATTCTTGTTGGCATATAATTTTTCAAAGTATCCTCTTATGATACTCTTTATTTCTGTGGGGTCAGTAGTGATATCAACTTGCTCATTCCTTATTTTATGTATTTGCATCTGTTCTCTCTTTTTCTTTGTTAGTCTGGCTAAGGGTTTGTCAATTTTGTTGATATTCTCGAAGAACCAGCTTTTGGTTTTGTTTATTGTTTTCATTGCTTTCTTATTCTCTATTTCATTTAGTTCTGCTCTAATCTTGGTTATTTCCTGCTTTCTACTTCCTTTAGGTTTAGTTTGTTGTTGTTTTTCCAATTCCTCCAAGTGTGCAGTTATGTCTTCAATTTTAGCTCTTTCTTCTTTTTTTATATATAAATTTATGGCTATGAACTTCCCTCTCAGGACTGCTTTCGCTGCATCCCATAGGTATTGATATGTTGTGTTGTCGTTTTCATTAGTTTCAAGGTAGTTACTTATTTCTTTTGAAATTTCCCCTTTGTCCCACTATTTGTCTATGAGTGTGTTGTTTAATTTCCATATCCTTGTGCCTAACCTGTTTCTCTGGCCCTTAGTGATTTCCAACTTCATTCCGTTGTGGTCAGAGAAATTACTTTGTATAATCTCAATCTTTTTGAATTCATTGAGGGTTGTTTTGTGGCCTAGCATGTGGTCTATTTTGGAGTATGTTCCATGTGCACTCGAGAAGAATGTAAATCCCGCTGTATTTGGGTGTAGTGTTCTGTATATGTGTATTAAATTCAAATCTTCTCATGTATTGTTGAGTGCCTTAGTTTCCTGATTGATTCTCTGCCCAGATGTTCTGTCTAATGATGATAGTGGTGTGTTGAAGTCCCCTGCTATAATTGTAGAGGAATTTATTTCTCCTCTTAGTTTTTCCAGAGTTTGCCACACGTATTTTGAGGCACATCGATTAGGTGCGTAAATGTTGATGATTGTTCTCTCTTCTTGAGAGATTACTCCTTTTACTAATTTGTAATGTCCATCTTTGTCTCTTACAATAGTTTTGCATTTAAAGTCTATTTTGTCTGATATTAGAATATCTACTCCTGCCCTTTTTTGGCTATTGTTAGCTTGTAAAATGGTTTTCCAGCCATTCACTTTCAGCCTCCTTGAATCCCAGGGTCGAAGGTGGGTTTCTTGTAGACAGCATATAGATGGATCATATTTTCTTATCCATTCTGCCGATCTGCGTCTTTAGATTGGTGAATTTAATCCATTAACATTCAGTGTTATTACTCGTAATGAATTTCTTACTTCAGCCATTTTTTCTTTGGGTTAATGTATGTCGTATGTTGTTTTGTTTCTCTTTTTGACTTTTCAGTTGTTTTTAAACTCTCCTCCAACTCTCTCTCCTTTGTTTTTTCCTTTCAATTTGTAGAGATTCCTTTAGTATTTCTTGAAGTGCTGGTTTCTTCTTGACATACTCTCTTAATTGCTGTTTATCTGTGAATATTTTTAACTCTCCATCATTTTTGAATGCCAATTTGCTGGATAGAGAATTCGTGGCTGGAAGTTTTTTTCTTTTAGTGTTTTGACTATATCATACCACTGTCTTCTTGCCTCCATGGTTTCAGCTGAGGAATCAGCACTTAATCTTATTGTGCTTCCCTTGTATGTGATGGTTCTCTTTTCTCTTGCTGCCTTGAGTATTTTCTCTTTGTCTTGAGCATTGGATATTTTGACAAGTATATATCTTGGAGTTGGCCTGTTGGGATTTGTAGTATTTGGGGTGCGCTGTGCTTCCTGGATCTGCACATCCATCTCTCTCAATAGAGTTGGGAAGTTTTCAGCCATAACTTCCTTCAACACTCCTTCTGTTCCCTTTCCCTTCTCTTCTCCTTCTGGGATGCCCATAATGCGTATGTTTGTATATTTTGTATTATCAGTTAATTCCCTGAGACCCTGCTGGATTTTTTCTAACTTTTTGTCTATCTGTTCTACAATCTCTTTGATTTCAACTGTATTGTCTTCCATATCACTAATTCTTTCCTCTGCCTGTTCAAATCTGCTGCCATGTGAGTCCAGCGTCTTTTTCATTTCTTGACTTGTGCCTTTGTTCACCATCATATCCATTACCTTTTTAGGTGTGTTAGCTATTTCTTCAGTATGTTCTCCCAGTGTCTTCTTTATATCCTTAATCTCTTCCTTCACTTCTTTAAGTTGGTCCATGATATTTGTTTGGATAGCTTTGATTAGTTGTTCGATGTTCTGCATTGCTTCATGGTTTTTATTTTGTGCATTGGACTGGTCCATGTTTTCCAGTTTCCCAGAGTCATTTGTATTTTTCTGTTGCCCTCTGGTCATCATATTATCTTGATGGGTTTGTTCAGTTGATCAGCTTTTCTCTATGCTATAGAATTTTATTTAGGTTTTGGTTCTGCGTGTGAGTTGTTTTCTCTTTGGCAGTTTTTCTTCTTATTTTATTTCCTTGCTTCTTTATATGTTTCCTTGAAGGCAAAAGGTTAGGGCCAGAGGAATCAAAAGATGAAAGGAAGGCAGAAGGATAATAGAAATATTGATAAAAGTTAGAAGAGGGGCAAAATGAGCCTTAATGAGATGAATATTTAACTTGTGTAGGCAGTGTAGAGTACTAGGAAAAAATATGGAGTTCCTACAATGGACTGGGGAAACAAATGGAGGAATATATATATAGTGATTTAGAAGGCTAGAATTATGAGGAGGGAGAGAAATAGTAAAGAAAGGTCTGAAAGGAAAAAGTTAATACTAATAAAAAAGAAGAAGAAGAAGAAGAAGAAGAAGAAGAAAACAAAGTAAATGGAATAGAAATTGACACCCTTAAGTTGTGGGCCTATGAAAAAATGTTGTCTCTAAGAGCCACAACAGAAAACAGAAGGCAGAAAGATGCAGGAAAGATAAGCGATAGTTTGTAATACAGAATCAATATATAAAGCGAGTGGGAAATTACTGAAAAAGAAGCCCAGCAAAGAAGTGATAAGCTGGCAGCACCTATTTAAAAATATATATATATAGAAGGAAAAAGGAAGGGAGGAGGAAAGAGGAAATAATAGCAATAGACCAGAAAGTAACAGAGAGAAACCAAAGATCCACACAGGCAAGCAGTCAGAGCTAAGGGGGTTCAATGATTCCCCTAGGGTCCTCGTGGATCCTTCCTGCCTACTTGTGTTTATGAATCAATTTCCCCACAGGGTTCTATATGCAGGTCCTGAAGCAGCTTTTAGCTATTAAACTAAATTAAAAAGAATTTATTTTTCATTTGTTGAGGTGACCTCACTTTTTTTTTTTTAATTTTTATTTTTTTAGCCAAATGCAGGATCCAAAATAATTCCTCCTCTAGACCAACCCCCTTATGTAAGGGACCCTAGCTGGGCCCGTGGAAATTAATCAAGCACGTCCCACTTTCCGGACTCCCGAGGTTAGCTGTAGCTCTGTTAGTCAGTGAGGAGTGCTAAAAAGGGCGGATTCCGCCCCTTCTGGAGCCTAGCTCGAGCGTCACCGGGCTGCTCAGTAAATCAGTTTGAGTGCAGATTCGCGTCTGCTCTCAGCCTAATGCTGCTTCAGGTCAGCTTATCTGCTCCCCAAAGCTATGGTGCGGTGCAGGCAGCCAGATCGATGTCTAAAAATACAAAATACCCTTCCCTGTCTTCCAACAGAACCCTCCCTTTTTTGGGAAGTGTCCCTTCTTCCTGGCTCCGCAGAGGCCTGTGTCTTATCCCTGGGTGGCTAGGGAAATCAGCTCCATTCCCCAACCAAAATCCCCCCTCCAGTTCACTGGGTGCTGATTAGCTCGTTTGTTCTGTTCACACAAGGTCCAAGTGGTGCCAGGCAACCAGATCCCCAGAAAATAAAACTTTTTTTCCCCGCCCGCGGCTCCAAATGGCCGTTTTATTTAATTTTATTTTTGCCCCCTAACCGCGGGGCTCAGCTGCCTGTGCCAACCTCCACCGGCAGCCTCAAAACTCACGAATCTCCACCGTTCGGTCCACGCCGCCGATCCATGCAGATAGATGTCCCAAGCTTCTCACTCCACGCGTGCACAGCACAGACCCCCGGGCAGGACCCCGTCCACAATCCGCCTTGCTCTGGGAGCTTGCAGTGTGTGCCCTCCTACACTAACGCCATCTTGGCCACTCTGTTCCTAGTTATTTGATTCTTTTTGTTTCTATTGTAAATGGAAGTTTTTTCTTGTTTTCATCCTTAGATTGTTCTTTACTAGTGATTAAAACACTACTGATTTTTGCAAGTTGACCTTATATCTTAAGAATTTGCTGAATTTGTTTATTAGCATGAGTACCGTTGTCAGAGGTATTTCAGGATTTTCTAAATATAGGATCATGTCATTTCTGAATAAGGTGAGTTTTACTCCTTCTTTTCTTGCCTAATTGCCCTAGGTGGAACTTCTAGTACAATTTTGAATGACAGTGGTAAAAGTGGGTAACTTTATCCTTTTCCCAATCTTAGTTGGAAATTTTCAAACTTTCTCCACTGAGTATGATGTTGAGTCCGAGTTTTTCATATATGCCCTGTATCATATTAAATAATTTTCCTTCCATTCCTATCTTTCAAATTGTTTTCATCAAAAAGGGATGCAGGATTTTGTCAAATGCATTTTCTATGTTGAGATGATCATGCGCTTTTTTCCTTTGATTTGTTAAAGTTGTGTGTTATGTTAAAAATTTTTCTTGCTTTTAATCACCTTTGCATACCATGTATCTTGAGATATAATTCTTTTAATTCGAATTATTAAATTCAATTAGTAGGTATTTTGTTGAGAATTTTTGTATCTATATTCATTAGAGAGATTGGAATGTAATTTTCCAGTTTTGTAACATCTTTTTCTGCTCTGGTATTAGAGTGATGTTGGCTTCATAAAATGAGTTGGGTAATTTTCCCTCCTCTTCAATTTTTTGGAAGAGTTTAAGCAGGATTGGTGTTAATTCTTCTCCTAATGCCTGGTAGAATTCAATTGTGAAGTCATCTGGACATAGACTTTTCTTTGTTGGGAGATGTTTGATTACTGATTCAACCTCTTTACTTGTGATTGGTTGATTGAGGTTTTCCATTACTTCTAGAGTGAATTTAGGTTGTTTGTACATTTCTAGAAATTTTTCCATTTCATCTGGTTTGTCTAATTTGTTGTCACATAGTTTTTCATAATATCCTTTTATGATCCCTTTTATTTTGGGGGATCATTAGAATTCATACCCCTTTCATTCATGATTTTGATTATTTCCATCTTCTCTTTTTTTCTTAGTCTCACTAACTGTCAATTTTATTGATCTTCTCAAAGAACTAGCTATAGGTTTTGTTGATTTTCTATAATTTTTTTTTCAATTTCATTTATTTCTGCTCCAATCTTGGTTATCTCTGTCCTTCTGCTTGCTTTGGGATTAGATTTTTGTTCTTTTTCTAGTTCCTCCAGGTGTTGAGTTAGGTCTTAATTATTTCTTCCTTGATAATATAGGCATTTAGGATTATAAATTTCTCTCTCAGCACTGCCTTCACTGCACCCCATAGCTATTGATATGTTGTGTTTTCGTTTTCATTCATCTCAAGATACTTACTAATTTCTCTTGCAATTTCCTATTTGATCCACTGATTCTTATGAGTGTGTTGTTTAGGTGCCATATATTTGCGAATTTCCCCATTTCCCAACTATTATTGATTTCCAGCTTCATTCCATTATCATCAGAGAAGGTGCTTTGTGTAATTTCAATCTTTTTAAATTTATTGAGACTTGTTTTGTGACCCAGCATGTAATCTATCTTAGAGAAAGATCCATGAGCACATGAGGAGAATGTATATCCTTCTGTTTTGGAGTACAATGCTCTGTATATGTCTGTTAGGTCTTAGCTTATATAATCATATTTTTTTTTTGTTGATTATCTGGTTGTTCTATCTATTCATGTGAATGGCATATTGGAGTTTCCAATTATTATTGTAAAAATGTCTATTTTTCCTTTCTGTTTTGCCAGAGTTTGCCTCATGTATTTTGGGGCAGTCCAGTTATGTGTATAGATATTTATGACTGTTACTCCATAATATAGATATTATGAAAGTTACTCCTTGCTGGTGGACTGTGCCTTTTCTTAATATATATATATATGTGATAGTTTGCTGCTCCCTTGCTGCTTTCAGAATTCTCTCTTTATCTTTGGCATTTGGCATTCTGAAGATCATGTGTCTCAGAGTAGGCTTATTCAGATTTATTCCTGTTTGGAGTAGGTTTTACTTCTTGAATATGTATATATTCATGTCTTTCATGAGAGTTGAGAAACTTTTGGCCATTATTTCTTCAAATACTCCTTTTGCCCCTTATCCCTTTTCTTCTTCTTCTTTAACACCTATAGAGCATATGTTGGTGTTCTTTGTGCTATCATTCAATTTCATGAAACCCTGCTCAATGTTTCCATTCTTTTCTCCATCTGTTCTTTTCTTTTCAATTTCAGCAGTTTTGTCTTTTAATTCACCGATTCTGTCTTCTGTCATGTCAAATCTGTTGCTGTATGCATGTAATGTATTTTTCATCAACATCCATTGTCTTTCATTCCGATATGCTATGTTATTCTTCTATTCAAGCTTTCAATTTTTTGTGTGCTTACCTAATGTATTCTTTTATGATTTTTTTTATTTTTAAAAGGTATTTATATTACATAAATGTTACATAAAAATATAGGGGATTCCCAAATGCCCTACTCTTTACACCTCCCACATTTTCCCACAATAACAACATCCTTCATTAGTGTGGCACATTCATTACAATTTATGAACACATTTTGGAGCATTGCCACCAAGCATGGATTATAGTTTACATTGTAATTTACACTCTTTCTTGCAGAATTTTGTAGGTTATGGCAAGATATGTAATGCTCTATATCTGTCATTGCAATGTCATTCATGACAATACCCAAGTCCAGAAAAAGCTCCCATATTTCACCTGTTTTTCCCTCTCCTTGTCCTCAGAACCTCCAGTGACCCCTGCCTCCACATCAATGATATAATTTCTTCCATTGCTAGAATCACAATAAGTCTATAGTAGAATACCAGTAAGTCTACTTTAGGCCATAGTTCATTCCCCAATTTTGAGGATTTGAGGATGGTGAAGCCCACTACACCTCTAATTGAGAGGGGGCTTTGATCCCATGGGCCAGATAGATGGGACTCTCTTGCTTGCAGTTGTAGACTCTCTTGGTTCCTTGGAATGGTCATTGTCCATCATCATCTCCTTGTTAGTTGTCCTGGGTGAGTCCAATGAACTTGAGAGTAAGTGTTGCAACTCTGTTGAGATTCAGGTCCCAATTGACATATGGACAGCCCAAATATTTTAGTCTCTTGGAAGTACACCTATCAATCCTAGTACTAATTATACATTCAAATAGAAGGATCACAAGAGCCATGTTTAGGGAAATCAGAAATGACTCCACTTAGGTCACACAGGGAAGCATAATTTCTAAAGTAAGGCCCACTGTCAATGCATCAAACTCATGAGCTATCTGCCCTGACTATAGTGTCTGGATGTTTGCAGAGCACTCATGAGCCCAACTATTTGAGGTAGTATCTACTTTGGCCTTCAATAAGATCCTGCTGAAACGCATAACCTTAACTTCTGGAATGATCTCCTGACTCACTTGGAAGTCTCTTAGCCATATAAACTCATTTGTCTTTACCTTTTCTCCTTTTTGGCCAAGGCCTTTTTCGAGTTTCATTGCTAGTTGGTGCTTGGTACTAATCCCTCAGTGCCAGGGAGGCTTATACCTGGGAGTTATGTCCTACACTGGTTGGGAGGGGGAGTTGTTGCATTTATATGCTGAGTTCAGCTTAGAGAAAGACTACATTTGAGCAACACGGAGGCTTTCAAGAGGTAACACTTAGGCACCCTATAATACTAGTATAAGTTTCAATTTCAAATGTGAAGGCTCATAAGTACAGTCATCAATATTAAGGGCCGATAAATGGACAATCCTCCTTCAATTGTTATTGCCCCTGTGCTCAGGGGATTCTTGTTGTTCAATTAGAGAATGTGGTAGAGCTCCCAAGAATGTGAATTCGATGTTCTTTCAGTTATTGTGTGAATCTCCACCCACCATGACAATGCTCTGTGAACAATTGAGCACATTCATATGCCTCAGGAAGATAACTATATAACTGCCATATGATCCAGCAATCTAACTGCTGGGTATATACCCAGAAGAATTGAAAGCAAGGACATGAATAGATATATGCATACCAATGTCACGATGGCATTATTCATTATTGCTAAAAGTTGGAATCAACCTAAATGCCCTTCGACAGATGAATGGATAAAAAAATTGTGGTTTATACATACAATGGACTATTACTCAGCTCTAAGATGGAATACACTATTACCACACAGGATAACATGGATGAATCTGGAAGACCTTATGTTGAGTGAAGCAAGCCAGGCACTGAAGGACAAATATTACATGACCTCGTTGTTGTGAATTAAGCAAATTGAGCAGAACTACAGAACTAGAGTCTGGAAGATAAGTTTACAGGAAATAGAAAGGGAAAAGAAGGTTGTGAGCCAACACAAATATGGGTAAAATCAATGATAAATTGGAAGTGTGTAGTTGTGCAGAGAAGGGACATGACAAGTTTGTAGTGATATTATTGGGTTGGACTGTACCAATGTCTTCTTAATATACTTTATATTTTAAGCCATATTTTCCTTCAGATCCTTGAATTGATTTTGGAGTTTTGTATGGAATTCATTGTTTAGTTTGCTTCAAAACTTGTATCTCATCTGGAATTTTGATTTGTTTCTTTGCCTGGGCCATATCCTCCTATTTCTTAGTATGGCTCATAATATTTTGCTGATGTCAAGACATCTGCTTATGATGGTGAGTTTACTTTGAAGATCAGTTTCTCTTTCTCTTGCCTAGGGATTTAGTTCTGTGTGGCTTTGCGTTATGATTCTTCTTTTTTCTTGGTTCATCTTATTCTAGGTGTTTATGGTGCCCCTGTTTAACTGCTCAGAACAGGGCCATGAACCCATTAATGGGGTGCAGAGCACTTTCTAAGATCCTTGGAAAAGGTGGCAGTAAAGACACCAAAAAGCCTCTTATTTATTTATTTTCCTTCTGGAATGCACTTTCTTGACCTGCCAGGAGATGTCCTGGAGAGTTCCATCTTAGGGTTCGCTATTCAGAGCTAGCCTCACAATTCAAACTTCCTGAACAGAAGCCACTCTCCTCCCTCAGCCACACACTCCCTTTTCCCAGGGAGGAGAGAAATTTTCACTTCCCTCTGTTGACAGCAGCCAGTCCAGGTCAATAAGGAGGGTGTTTGAAAAGGCAGGCTCTCTTTAGCTCTCTGCCAGGCCCCAGGTGAACACAATAGCATGGCCATGTCTGGCCAAAAGAGTGAGATCTGTGGAACACAACAGGTCAAATTCACCAGTCAAAAGCTGGGTTGGCAATTGGCTGTGTCCTCCCTCTCACTTTTGCTGGGGAAGTAGAACACTGTGGCCCTCTTAGACCTTAGACATCAGCCAGGGACTGGATAACGAGATGTTGTTTGCTCCATGAGTTAGGGGTTTGGCCCCAGCAGCAAAACCTGAGTTTCTCATGGTCCCTATTGCAAAGTCTCCTTTTTTTTGACCCTCTCTCTTCTGAGTGCTGCCCATGCTTCCCCTGGGTCCTGAGCTCTAGAACAGTTGTTCCTGACAGTTTCTGCCTGTCCTCTATTTTTCTAGGAAATAAGTAAGCCAAGTACCTCTCTAATCCTTCATCTTCCCTGAAGTGCCCCTGATCATTGGATAGTAAACTTTTAATCACTTTTCTACATTATCTATGTCAAAAATTTGCAAGTGATGAAACAGGTTCATTATATAGTAATCAATAAGCTTCCAAATGCCGAGGCTCAATTTATTTGTATTATACATTTTTTATCCTTTATCAGAGAAGTTTGTCAATTTACAGCAGAATCTTGCATAAAATACAGAATTCCCATATACCTCTCTACTATTGACACCTTGCATTGGTAGGAAACATTTGTTATAATTGATAATAGCACATTTTTATAATGTAATATTAACAATAGTCCATGGTTTAACTTAAGGTTCTTTGTGTAGTGTAGTTCTATGGAGGTGTTTTATTTTTTTATTCTGTTACTATATACACAATCTAACATTTTCCTTTTTAATCATATTCAGATATATATTTTTATTGCTGTTAATTATGTATACAATGTTGTGCTACCATCACTACCATCCATTCCCAAAACCTTTCCATCATTACAAATAAGATCAATGTATATTTTAAGCATTAACTTCCCATTCCCTATCCCTACCCAATCTCCAGGTAAACTATATTCTAGGTTCTGAATCTATGATTTGCTTATCCTAATTATTTCAAATCACTGAGATCATACAATATTTATCATTTCATGTCTGGCTTATTTCACTCAACATGATGTTCTCAAGGTTTAACCATGTTGTTGCATGTATCTTGATATCTGACAAAGTACATTTCAAGAGACAAAAAGCAGTAAGAGTGAAAAACAATGAAACTTATTAGTGATAAAGCCATAATTTACTACAAAGATATAGGAGTTAAGAATATCTATGCTCCCAGTAACACAGCAACCACTTTTATAAAGCAAACCCTAAAAAAGATGCAAGTACACATTTATAGATACATTCCAAAAATGGGAGATTTTAACACACACATTCAGTACAAGTAAAATAGTATAAAAAATAAATAAGGATATAGTTCTTATGGATGCATAATGAACTTTACGATCTTATAATAGAAAATACACCTTTTTAAATGCACATAGAACATTCACAAAAATTAATCATATATTATATCAAGACGATATTATAATTTCCATGAAGTAGAAATATTACAAAAGCACCTTCTCATAACAATGCAATAAAATTAGAAGATATTAATAAGAAAAGTTTAAAGAGCATCTCATCTCATGAATGCTAATTCAAAAATACCTAATAAAACCTTAGCAAACAGAAACAATTCCCACAATGAGAAAACAGTACACCATGGCCAACTGGGATAATTTCCAATTACCCCATGTTGCTTCAATATTAGTAAATCACTTAATAAAATATATTAATATATGATATCCACATGATTGCTAATCAACTTTGTTCACATTATGTAATATAATATGCAAAATATTATTAATATGCAATAATCTTATATAGTTAATGAGAGTAATTAATATTATAAAAGATGCTATTATATTATTAATAAATTCTATAATATTTATGACATAAATATTGAAATGTTAGTTGAAAAGATTGTTTGATTTGTCTCTAAAGCTGTTGAGTGTAAAGGCCCTTGTCAAAATTCACACCTATGGCTGTTAAAAATCACATAGGAAAATAAGAATTGAAAAATACTTACTTAGTGTGGTAAAATCTAAATAACTTGGTCTTGCAGTTAGCATCTTAATGGGAAAACAGTAAAAATATTTGTACTATCAGGAAAAAGACAAGGATGCTCCTGTTTCTTCTGATATTTGTCATTTTACTATAGATATTAGCCAATGAAATTAGACATGAGAAATTAATTAGAGGTACAAAATTTGAAAAAATAATGTAAAATGATGTTAATTTCCAGTATACTTGAAAATTCTAAAAATGAGAATGTATAAAACTTACTCAAAAGTACTTTAATTCAATAAGCTAGCAAGATATAACATTAGCATGCCAAAATCAATAGACAACATACACAAGCAATTTTGATAACGTCCATTTATAATAGCAACCAAAAGACAAGTACTTGGGAATAAATGTCCAAAACCACTATGAGGAAAACTTTAAAACACCTCTGAAAGACATAAAAATGGATGCTATAAATGAAAATATTTCTTATGTTCTTGATATATTAACACAAGAACATAAACTTTTCTGTTCTGCCTAAGTTAATTTTTCACTTAATAAAAGTGACAAGTTATTTTTTTATGGTGCTATGCTGATAATAAATTTCATACAGAAAAATAATACACAACAATAGTGTGAATACATTTTTAATATATATATTAAAATATATTTTTACTTATTTTTAAAAGATACTTAGATTACATAAAATGTTACCTGAAAAATTTATAAAGAATTCCCAATGCCCCATTCACCACACTTCCCACTTTTCCCCACATTAACAACTTCTTTCATTAGTGTAATATATACATTGCAATTGATGAACACATTTTGGAGCACTGCCACTAAGCATGGATTATAGTTTACATTGTAGTTTACACTATCTCCCACTCAATTCTGTAGGTTATAGCAAGACATATAATGGCCTGTATCTGTCATTGCAATGCAATTCAGGTCAAATCCAAGTCCTGAAAATGCCTGTACATTGCACCTTTTTTCCCCTGTCATTGTCTTCAGCACCTCCAGTGGCCACTGTCTCCACACCAATGATATAATTTCTTCCATTACTAGAATCAAAATAAGTCTATAATAGATTACTAGTAAATCTATTCTAGTCTATATTTTATTCACCAATCCTGAGGATTCTGGGATCATGATGCTCACTCTGCTTCTAATTGAGAGGGGGCTTTGATCCCATATGGCTGATGGATGGGACTTTCTTGCTTGCAGGTGTAGGCTTGTCTTACTTGGAGTTGTAGACTCTCTTGGTTCCTTGGTGTGGTGGTTGTCCAAACTCACCTCCTTGTTCTTTGTCCTAGATGAGTCCGAAGAACTGGAAAGTAGGTATAGCAACTCCGCTGAGGCTCAGGGCCTAGCTGGAACATGGACAGCCCAGAGATTAAAGTCTTTTAGGCATACACCTACAAACTCCAGCACCAACTATAGGTTCAAATAAAAGGGACTGAAGAGACATGTGTAGAGGAATCACACCTGAGTCCAACTCTGCCACACTTGGGAGCACAAACTCCAAAGAAGGGCCCACCGGCAAGGCACCAATCTCTGGAGCTATCTACCATGACCGTAGGACCTGGGTGTCTCTGGAGCCTTCAGGAGACCCATATTTGATACCTTGCCTGCCTATGAGATCCTGCTGAGATGTGCATAACTGTTACCTCTCTGGTGACCTCCCAACTCACTTTAAAGTCTATTAGCCATATACACTCATTTGTCTTTACCTTTCCCCCATTTTATTCAAGGTCTTTTTCCAGTTGTATCACCAGCCGGTGCTTGGTAATAATCCCTTGGTGCCAGGGAGGCTCATCTCCAGGAGTCATATCCTTTGCTGGGGGGAAGGTAATGCATTAATATGCTGAGTTTGGCTTAGAGAAGGGCCACATTTGAGCAACAAGGAAGCTCTCAGTTGGTAACTCTTAGGCACTCTACTTGACACTAAGCTAAGTTGCAAATTCAAGAGCAAAAGGCTCATAAGCGTAATTATCAATATCAAAGTCCCTTCAATTGACTAGTTTTCTTCACTATTCATTGCCCTTGTACTTGCGGTATTGTTGCTGTTCCACTAGAGAATGTTGCAGAGCTCCCCAGGATGGGAATTCAGTAATCTTTTGGTTGGGTGATTCTTTACCCACTGTGGCAATGCCCCATGAATATTTGAACAAATTTATATACCTTATATGTATGCCCAGGTGAACTTCCTCCCATATATCCCCCATCACTGACACCCCACCCCACTGATCTTCCCCTACCATAGTTGTAACCTTCCTGTGATCCAAAACTTTTTCAAAAATGAAGCCAAGAATATTGCCAAATTCTATTAATAAGAAAATGAAATAATAATGATAGGTTTAGACATAAGAAATAAATTACATAAGAATTTAGAGAAACTAAACCTAAGTAAAGTAAAAAAAAATTAGGGTATTTAAAAAATGAAATATATTTAAAAAACAGAAAATAAAATAAAATAATTTTTTTGATGTTTTGTCTTTCATCTCTGTAATATCAGTTGTCCTGTAAGTACAATGGCATTTTCTTCCATTTCTTCTCCAGTGTCTTACTTTTATATAGCCTTCAAAGAAGTTTTAGGTCACAGTAAATCTACATACAGAATATAGGGGATTCCCATATACCCAATATCCTCCCCCCTTTCCCCCCTTCCCTATTAATAATCTTTTCACATGTGGATGGTACATTTGTTACAACTGATGTAAAATATTGAAACATAGCTACCAACCATGGTCAATGGTTTGCATTATGGTTTACATTTTAGACCATACACTTTCATAATTTTTAAGTGAAATTTAACATGGCCTGTACCCATCATTGCAAGATCATGCAGAACACTTCCATTACCCCCTCTTCAATCTATTCTATTCCTTCCTTCCCCTCCATTCGGGGCCAATGGTGGCCACCAGGCTTCACACCTTGAAGGACAAGATTCATAGGTACTTGCAACAATGCTGAGGATTGGACACATTAGTCTGTCCTCCCCTATTTGGAACTGCCCATGCTCTCAAGAGACACCCTCCCTTCTGTTAGAGAACATATTCGGACTCCCCAGCATGGGAGTCCAACTGCTTCCCACTCATTATGTGCATCTTTCCCCACTGATACAGCACACTATGACAAAATGATCACTTGCACGTTCTCTAGAAGACTATCCCAGGTGCACCCTGTCACAAGCCCCTGAATATCTCGAAAAAAGCTGAACAAAATGTGAAAAGGGTCCAGTCATACCAGATGTTAAAATTAAAACATATCAAAAAACATTTGTAATTAAAAGCATCGGACCATAAATAAAAAGGCAAATAGAATAGAATAGAAAATCTGAAATATTTCAAAGTACAAATGGAAATTTAGAGTATGATAAAAGTGACATCCCAAATCATTAGGAAATAGTGTTGGCTAAATTTATAGGCGTTTGGAAAAATATGAAACTATAACCATAATATACACCAAATAAAATAATAAACTCTTAATGGGTCAGAAGTCTAATTTTTCATAAGTACTAGAAGAAGAGATGAGTAAATTAATTTATAACCTGGGATTTTTAAGTATACCTCAAAAGTCAGATGTAATAAAAGAAAATTTGGATATATTTTAAATAATAATATTAATGTATGGCAAAAACACCACTTCTAAAATTTAAAAACATTGACAAACTGGTAGAAGTATTTCCAATATATATTACATATAAAGGGCTAATATCTTTATTATGTAAAGATTTTTAGATTGAGAGAAAAAGAAACAACTTAATAGAAAAAAGGAAAAAATTGTTTAAAAGATATGAACAGGCCATTTGTGAATTTTTAATATATGTTATAAATTTGATCTTAACTGTTCCTTCCTCCCCATCCCCCTGAGGCATATGACACTCCCCTGTCTTGACTCATGGAATGACAAAATTCATAGTTACATGCCCTGGGTATTCCAAACTGCCCTTCCTAATCTACCCCCTTGTCAACCCTGCACCACCAAACCCAGTAATATCACTACCCATCTGTTCTATCCTTCAATATGCAACTATATTCTATCACTTTACCATATATTATGTCTATATGGGTAATGTCTCACAACCTACCCTTCTCTCTTTCTCCCTTATTAACCTATCTTCAGACAGTGGTTCTCTTTCCTCAATTCAAATCAGTGAGGTCATAAACTGTTCATCCTTCAGTGCCTGGCTTCCTTCACTCAACATAAGGACTTCAAGATTCTAGCAATGGAAGAAATTATGACAGTGAGGTGGAGCCGGTGGCCACTGGACATTTTCAGGGCAAAGAGAGGAAGTGCAGTTGAAAATACAGGGGCTTTTTCGGGACTTGAGAGTTGTCCTGAGTGCCGTTGTGGTGACGGATGTAGGCCATTTTAAATCAGCATATACCTTTCAGAACTGTTTGGGAGAGAATGTGGTCTACGATGTGAACTGTGGTCTATGCTTGGTGGCAAGGCCCCAGGATGTGTATATCCATTAAGGGTGATGAGCCACACTGATGAAGGATGTTTGTATGGGATGTTGTGGGAGGTGTGGGAGGTGGGGAACATGGGAATCCCTGTAATTTCTGTGTAATATTTAGGTAACCTAAGCACCTTTTAAAAATATATATATATATACATAAAAATAACATTTATGTAAGCAAATACACATATATGCATATATATTTATACATCATTTTACAAATATTGGTCTGTATTGTGAAAAATTTGATTTTTACCCACAAAAAAAAAATTGAAACATGCTAGTGAATATTTGAATTATACACACACATTAATATATATAGTCCTTAAATATACAAAAATATCAATCATTATGTTTAATCTCAATCATTATAAGTGAAATGCAAAATAAATGACACTGATAACATTTTTCACCTATTTGAGTAATAAAATTTTTAAAGCATGACGTAGCACTGTTTCAAGGCTGTGGGGACATAGGCACTCTCATATATTGCTGGCAGGAATGTCAAATGATATAATCATTATGGAGGAAAATTTGGTAGTACTAAAGAAAACAACAAACATATTTATAATTTAACCCATTAAACCAACTTCTAGGAATTTATTCTGGGTAAGAACCCTTTGATAATACAAAAATACATATATGCAAAGTTATTCATATCAATATTGTTGGTAATTACAAAATATTGGAAAAAACCTATGTGTCTATACATAAGAGGTAATTGAATATGCTATGGAATATCCACCATGAAACTATTAAAAAGAGTAAGAGATTTCTCTATTAATTGGTATGGAGTGGTTTTCAACATATATCATTAAATGAATGAAGCAAAATGACAAAAAGGATATGCAGTATACTACTTTTATGTAAAATAAGGGGAAGTACAAAATTATACACTTAATTGATTGTTTTTATAAAAAAAAAACAAACACAGGTTAAATGAAAAACTAATGAGATCAATTACCTTCAGGGTGTGGGTAAGGACTAGGAAGAAAGGTTGGGGTAGGAGAATGACAATTTCATTAAAATACTTTTTATATAACTAACAGATTTCAGGAGAAAAATCTAAAAAGGATTAACAGAAACAAATGAAACTATTTCAAATTTATAACAACCACACTGAAGTGGAGAAGGCAAAAAGATGCCTATAATGCATATGTTTGTGAATTTTCGTGCTGTCATTCAAATCCTTGAATCCCTGCTGGATTTTTTCTATCTCATTATCTATCTGTTCTTCTGTTTGATTTCAGCTGTATTGTCTTTCACATCGCTGATTCTTTCCTCTGCATGTTCAAATCTGCTGTTATGTGCTTCCAGTGTATTTTTGATTTCTTGGATTGTGCTATTCATCATCATCATATACATTATCTTTTTATGCATGGTTACAATTTTGTCAGTGTATTTTCCCAGTGTCTTCTTAATATCCTTAATCTCTTCCTTCACTTCATTAAGTTGATGGATGATATTTGTTTGGACATCTCTGATTAGTTGTTCTATGTTCTGCATCTCCTCCTGTTTTGTAGTTGGTTCATTGGACTGGGTCATGTCTTTCTGTTTCTTAGTATGGGCTGTAATTTTTTGTTGGTGTCTAGGCATCAGTTTATCTTGATGTGTTTGTTCAGTTGATTATCTTATCTTTCTAATCTATGCTTTTATTTTTTGTTGTTTTTGTGTGTGTGGTAAGTTTTCACTTTGATACTTTGATCCTCTTATTCTATTTCCTTACTGTTGTCTATGTTCCCTTGGAACAAAATTAGGAACAGAGGAACAGGAGAGAGGTAAGAAAAGAAAAAGGATAATAGTAATAATAATAGTAAAAGGTAGAAGAGGAGCCATACAAAACCTAGGAAAATGAATAATTAACTTGATTAAGAAGTGCATAGGAATAAGAATTAAAAAGTTGACTACAAACAATGAGATGAGAAACTGAATAGAGAAAAATATATAGGATGAATTAAAATGCAAGTGTGATGAGAAGAGAGGGAAAGAGAAAAGACAAATAGAAAAAAGTAAAATAAGAAAGAAAACAGAGAAAAAAGGAGAGAGAAATAAAGGTAAGAAAAATTGAAAACCCAACATAAAGAGATGGAATGTAAGAACAACAGAAAAAAGATAGAAAGATGAAGGAAGAAAAAGAAATTGCGTATTTAGTCAAAATTGGTAAAAAAGAAAAATGGAAACAAAGGAAGTAGAAACATAACAAAAAAGAAACAAGAAAGCAGCATCTAATTAAAAAGGGGGAGGGGGAAAGAAAGAAGATAAAAAAGGAAAAATAAGAACAAAAAACAAACAAACAAACACATGGAAAAAGAGCCCTAAGGAGCTTCTCAGGCTACCAGTCTTCATCAATTAATTACCCTGCAGCCTGTCCTCTGCAGATTTTGAACAAGGCTTTAGCAAATAAACTAAGTTAAATTAAATAAAGGTAACTTTTTAAAGAAAAATAAGAGATCAAAGAAAAGCTAATACAAAAAGAGTGTCTATATGTTCCCTGCCCTAAACTATACACTGGATGTCTGATAACCCAGTGGATCACTTCTCTAAGAAGGCATCAAACAAGGGACCTTGTATATTCAAGGCAGGGACTCCTCCACTGAGCTAACCTTTTTCTTTCAGTCAGTTAGCCTTGCAGAAAGTTATCCACCCATTTTCCCTTGGTCAGGTTAGAATCTTTGCAGTTGGCCAGAGTCCTGCTGATTAGGCACCTCTCTGTCCCCACCCCCTTTCTATTCTAATTGCTTTCTCTCCCAGGACAGCTGGGCCTGAGAGCCTGTGTGAGCAGATCTACCCTCCCTTCTCCTGGTCAAGTCAAGGTCCCTTCCAAGATTTAAAGGGGACCTTGGTGACCAATCTCACCACAAAGAAACCACTCTTGACCCACTTCCATACCCCTCCTTCTCCCAGAGGATCCTAAATAGGCCCTTGAAATCTTATTGAAGCTTCCTACTGCCTGACTCCCTCAGGGGAGTTGGAATTTTGTTAGTTTTCAGTGCTGGACTACTCAATTGCCTGTCTCTGCCCTCTCCCAACCCAAGTTCCTCTCTCCCAGGATAACTGGGTACATCAGGCTGCCTGAATAGATTCCCCTCTCCCCTTTTCCAGGGGGCCACCTCAATGCTGGCTGGTATGCTCCCCGAAGTTCAAAGGGTACCCAGTAATCAAACCCACAAAATGAAAACCCTTCTTCATCCTTCACCAGAACCCTCTTCCTTCCATGGAATGTTCCCTCTCACTGGGTGGCTGGTGGGAGTCAGGAAGTTCACAGAGGTTTTTACCTTGAGGGTAGGGCTTAGCCACCCCCGTTTCCAGCCACAGGGGTGAGAAATTCATAGTTTTCCCTTGGGCTTTTTATCTCTTTGTCCATTTCCCTCCAGATTGATGCTCTGAAGCCTCCTGCTCTGTGGGTTTCCAAAACAGCTCACTTGAGTAGGATTTTTCCCCTCTCAGCCATTTTTTGCAAGAGTGCTCATCTAAGCTGATGCCATCTTTCTGAAAGGTCTCTCAAATGATTTTCAATGAACATTCAAAAACATTTCAGTGAAAAAAAGGATAGTCTTTTTAACAGATGTTGCTAGAACAATTGGATATTCATATACAATAAAGAATCTCCATTCATTATTCCACAGCATATACAAAACTTAACTCAAAATGTAATCTGAATCTAAGTGTAAAAATGAAAGACTGTAAAACTTCTAGAAGTAACCACAGGTGAAAATGGTTATAATCTTGGATTAGGCCCAGAGTTATTTGATATGACATCAAAAATGATGAGCAATAAAATATTGATAATTTAGACTTTATCAATATTAAAACATTTTGCTCTTTGAAAGACATTGTTGAGAGAATGAAAATGGAAGTCACAGGTTGTTAGAAAATATTTGAAAATAGCATATCAAAAATGACTTATATCCACAATATGTACATATGCATGTACAATATGTAAAAATTTTTCTAAACTCAATAATAAAACAATTAATAAAATATGAGCAAGTTTTTTTCTTTGCCTGGCACGGATACCTTGATCTTAGGTGAATAGATCCATATTGAAAAACCCAGATTAATAATTTTTAGTATTTATATAATACTGAAATAAATCAGTTCACAACTTCCTAGTTCCTATGGTACAAGTGAAATTCCCCCTTGTTTTATATTTCTAGAGCTCATCTCGTTGTATACCAAGCTGGCTTGTTTCTCCTCCTTTCCTCCTCTTGAAAAATAAATATATTTTCTATTTCAGCCATTCCTTTTGTCAGGAGCTTCCATTTTGATTGATCTGGTAACCTATTATTGTGAGAACTTTTCCATATTGGAATGTCCAGAATAGAAGTCAGTCTGCCTGGTTTCCTAGATCTTCATTTACTCCCTTTAATTTGGTGATCTCCCTGCTAGTATTATGTTTTAATATTTAGAGTCAATCTACTCCATATTTATTTAAAATTAAAACATGTATATACACACATTAAAATGTTTAAAAATTAACTGCTTCGACATATAAAATTCATCTTTTAAAATATTAAATGAAGAAACTTTGCTTAAAAACTCAAGCTAAATATAGATCTTGCAAGTGTAATGTAATTCTTGACCTTGATTTTCTTAAGTTTTTAAATATCTAAGTCATATTTAACTTTACACAGAGCCCCTCACGCAAATGGTCCCAAACTTACCAATTTCAACTCCTTGAGTTGTTTTTGGACTTTTCATGCTTTCATGCCTGAGTGAAATGGAATCCTGCTCACTTGGATCCTTGTTTACTATAGGATCTGAGCCAACTCATTCACCCCTTCATGGAGTAACTCCTCAACACACTTTACTGAGCCTTATTACCCACCCATTGTTCTCCTCAACCCACCGCGTTACCATCAACTCATATTCAGTGGACATCAATTCAACATTGTTCCTTCGTTCATCAAGGAGTTTTGACTACTCACCATAAGTTAGGTGCCTTGCTGGACACTGGGAATACAACAGGAGAAGAAAGGAGACATGACCCCTGATTTCATGGAATTTATAGTCTAGTTGAGGACATAGAGGCAGGTCAGGAGCAAAGATCTTGGTGGCATCCTCACTTTTGGATCTGGCAGAGTTTCACAAAGCACAGAATACTCTGCGAGTAAGTAGTAGTGGAAAATGATTGGGAAAATACCCTTGACAGTAATAAGTCAAAAGCCATAAGCAAAATTAAAATTTTGACCTTTTAAGTGCATGCCAATTCGTATAGCTTTTAAGGATTAAACTGCAATGTATTATTATTATTATTAGAAATTTCTATAGGGTTTTGAATCAGATACACCTAAAAGGAAGGGCCCTTTAGCTGAGTTTCTATAGTCTTTCTCTTGGGTAATTTTCTCCTACTAATACTTGGGGACAAAAGTGGAGGGGAATGTCTCTTTCAAAGCCATTGTTTAATTTATCCAAGTCCAGGGATCTCACTCTTGTACTTCTGATTCTCTATCTAGATATTATCACACCATATCTATCATTAAGCACTCATGATGTTTTCACATAGATTATTTAATTTTAATTAGTGGAACTATACCACTCCAAGTCCCTTTTCTGCTAGCCATGGTTTGTTTTCAGACAACATATCTCTAACTCATTTGAAGTCATCAACCAAACTAGGCATTGAGGGAATTGGGGGAAATGAGGTTTTCTGCATCAACACTAGCATGCCATCTGTGAATTATCAAATATCTGTGTAAAAATGTAAATTCTATGTTATTTGGTGTGTAAATGCATCATTTATTTCAGTAGTCTTTTTGTTTTTAAAAGGAAATACTCTCAGAAATTAAGAACTACATAATTTGTATACAGCCATGTTGTAATATACTAAAGCACATAAACACCATTATAATTAATTCTTTTAAAATATTTAAAATCACTTATAACTTCACTTATTTTCTAAATTAGAGCTAGTTGTCATAATTACCTAAAATACTCAATTTGGAGCCTTTGAGAAAGTAACTGTATTGGTTGTCTGTTCACTCTTTACTCAAAGAAATCTATTGATCAGAAGTAGGTCCTGTAGTTAAAATTCCGGTGGAATTTGTAAAAGTGTTGGTCATTGCCATAATATATCACAGAATTCCCTATATTACAAAGGAAGTTAACCAACTGTTAAGTATGTTATTGAGAGTTTGGATTAATATGAGGACTCAACGTGGAGAGAACAAAATTAACAGCACTGAAATATTTACCTGAATGTGATTAAAGGAGGAAATGCTAGATTGTATAATTGGCAACAAAATTAAAAAAAAAAAAATCCTGGAAGTATACTACACAAAGAGCCCTACATTAAATCATGGACTTTAGTTAATTTACAATTATAAAAATGTGCTATCATCAATTGTAACAAATGTTCCATGCTCAAGGCAAGGTGTTGATGGTGGGATGGTATATGAGAATCCTGTATTTTATGCATGATTATTCTGTAAACCCACAATTTCTCTAATAATAAATTTAAAAATTAAGTCATTGACTTGTAACTCTATAAGGCTCTAGGCTTACATCCAAGATGTAAACTATGGATGACTTATCTGCTACTTACACACCAACAGACATCCCCCAATTACCCTTTCCATTTATAGTAAATATCATTAATTGAGAACATACTATTTTCCAGGCAATTTGCAAAGAATTTCACATGTCAACTCATTTAATTCCTCACAAAAATAATACCAACAATCCCTTTATTAATTATTCTCATAGTTTTAAGATGAAGAAACTAACGTTCAGAAAAGATAAGTAATGTTACCAAGGCTTCAGAATTAGTCAGTGGCACAACTGAGTATTAAACACATGCTTAACAATCTCCAATGCTTTTGTTCTTAATCATTGTTTCATGTTACATGCCATTTAGAATATTCTTTTAAAGAACAACTACATTAGAAACATGGAGCTGCTAAATTAACCACCTCCCCTCCCACAAAATTGCTACATTTTGTACATATTTAATTATTCAATTAAAACAATATATATGCTTATCAGCTATGTCTTCCTCTGTTTTATAATCCTTTCTTCATATCTTTAAAAATATTTCTTATATCTAAACTTCCTTTTGTATTAGGCTAATGCCTTATTGGAAAGGATAGTTATTCTCAAATCCAGACTCAAGAAATAGAGTTGAGAGAGGGTTTGGGAATATATCTAGAAAGTAAAGATCTGTCCTCATGTTTTCTACTCTTGCATCTGAGGACTTTCAGGGATTCCACCAAAAGTCATTCATTAGAATCCAAGTTGTCTTACATATTCTAGAGAAGTTATAGTTCATGGGATTAAGCTTGTGAAAAATAGAATCACCATGCTTTCTTTGAATTGGCTAATAAATAGCAGAAGACAATCTGCTCACATATATCAAATATCTCTCAAAATTTGTATACC
This sequence comes from Tolypeutes matacus, assembly GCA_026826555.1. Taxonomy (NCBI): domain Eukaryota; kingdom Metazoa; phylum Chordata; class Mammalia; order Cingulata; family Chlamyphoridae; genus Tolypeutes; species Tolypeutes matacus. The sequence goes on along the minus strand of JAKSZT010054500.1, from coordinate 785,226 downwards.
TAGAGTTCATGTTAGTAAAACAATTTTCTTATTTGTGTAAAGGTGTAAAGATACCACATTCCTAGGTAAATTATATATTATGCACTAGGACATTAAATCTTGGTGTTAAAATAAACCAGAGGTCACAAACTGGTGGTGCTTTGGCAGACTTCTGCTTGCAGGTGAGTTTTATTTTGGTCTAGCCAATGATTTTTAAACATTCTAATTTGAATACCTTTTAATAGTGAGTTGCTTTTCTACTTTGCTGTGTTTTCTTCCACTATCCGTTGTCTTAATCTTAGCTGTTTTAGTCACTCATATTACCTATATGGTCTCAAAAAGCATTTGAATTTGTGACAATTTAGTAAACATTTTATAACTCAGATTTTCCCAGGCCTCACTGATTGTGAACATAAATGAGACCACTTGTTTTTGATATCCTAAATTCACTGAGTTATTAACCCTTTGTGCCTACAGAAGTCATGCAACCTGTTAGAAAATGTACACCTTTTTACCCCAAATACTTCTGGGAGTTCCCAAGGGTTGTCTCACATGTGATCATAAATCAGTAACCTTATATCAGATGCTGCAATTCTTTTGTTCTTTTGTTTAGTGTGTATGTGTCCACCAAGTATCCACCACCCCCTGTGACCATTTGCTGTATCTGCCAGTCACCTATCATCTCCCATTGAGTACTCATCATTTTCCACTGGGCACCCACCATCATTTGCTGGGCATCTGCTGAGTACCACCATGTCTGTTGGGCATCCACAATCTCCCACCAGGCATTGTGGTCTCTTCTGATGCTCTGCCATTTCTCTAGCAGTGCCTTCCATGAACTTCCAGATGCTGCCAAACCTATAAACCCTCACAATACTACATGATGCTGTACTTCCTTCAGTCTTCATTGGGCTTAGCTATGTTCCAAGCAAAAATTAGGAAAATGCCCTTCTATAACTGCAGCACATTCTACTATCTAAAAACTGAAAAATAAATGGCTGTTCCTATCCCCTTCTCAAAGTCTCTCTGAAAAATAGACCCTCTTTTTTTTCATTATACCCCAAGGATTACACATTTCACATTACTAGTGCCTAATTCTTGTCATCAGGCATTCAAACACAAACTTCTTTCTGAAAGGCTAAGCAATGACTTTATCAGTCTTGTGTACTTGTATATGCCTAGGACCTGGCATTTTGTTGAGTGAATAATGAAGTTCTCCTTCCCCCTTTCAATTCAATTCAGGAGGATAGATCCTTGGGATTTCCAATCCTCTCACATAAAGATCTGTGAATCTTTATTTTTGGCTCATTGGTCTCCCAATATCCCCTTTCCCCCTACCAACACATTTAATTATTTCACTGCAGCTTCTTTACGCTAGGGGAATAATTCTTCAGCAGGTAAGTTTCAACTCCAAGTATAAAAAGAAAAAAGAGCACTTTTACAAAAAATTGCAGTGATATATTGAAGAATACAGTTCTAACATTCTGGTTCTTGTACTTATCTTTTTAGTCTGCTATCCCTTGTCATTCTTTGCATTTTCGCTCTCTTCTTTCCTCCTTAGAGATATACATATTTTACAGATTAATTACTTATTTAAATCTCCATCAAATTCACAAAAAAAACTGTAATAATGTAATTTTAGTTCAAATTCCAGTTCTGCTTGCAAAGGTAATTTCACCACAGGCAAATAAGCAGCACTATATAAGCTAAATAATAACTAATGCCTGAGTGCTTGCTCAGTTAGGAAGTTTAGGTAATATCAATGTTCTACTGTGAGCCCAATTGGGGAAGCACTACCTACTTTTTCTCCATTAAGAGAACACTATCTTCTCAAATAAGGTTAAGGTTCCTTCATTTGGAGTACAGTTCTAATGATCTAAAGTGTCTCCTTGTTTCAACCCAACTTTGAAGGGTACAGTTTGGGACAGCCATAAGACAAAAGAATGCATCAGGCAAATAGTTAGACATGAGATTTATTAGGGCAGAAGAGACCTCGATGGAGGCCAATTGAAGTATGAAATTAGTTCCCCACAAAGAAGTGAGGAAAGGAGAGGGAATATAAGGGGTCTCAGGACAAAGTCATTCCAAAGTGTATGAGAACAGAGTTTCTGCAAAAGTTACATGAGATGCACAAATGGGGTATTTGGTGATGTTAGCACAGGGAGGGAATATACAGCCTTGAGGGGATTAAAGTTTACAGGACCACTTGTACATTCTTTCCTTTGGGGAGGTTTGTTACTTTTTAACTAGTAAGTGTCCAGGTTAGGCCAGGTGGCTACATGCTTCAGACTGTGTTTCATTTAAGGAAGGAGCATCCCAGTCCCTGGGGTCCTACAATCCATCCCCATGCAGCAGCCATCATTAACCACAGGGCACACGTTGCATTCACTATCCACAGCAAGAGTGTAATAGACAACAGAGTAATCATAATAGTCCTCTACTGAAAGCCAATAGACATATGAAAACACGTTGCCAGGGCCAAAAAAGGGAATTAAACCAGTAAGATAAGGGGTCAGTAGCTAATTTATCAATTTGCTGTATGTGCTCTTGCATATGATTTAAAGCTTGTAAAATATTATGGAAGTGATCAGAAATATATACACAACATTGAACATTAATGCTTGACAGTGAAATCTCATAATTTGAGGATAACCACCTCACATTACAGATCCCCTCTTGTTCCATACAGACAGGGGCAATGTGATCTAGGGTGACAGATGCAGTTGTTAACTATCCTAAACCATTATATACAGCATATCCTGATAAAGGTTTTGACTTATTCACTTGCTCCTTTACAAGGGAAAAAATATAATTATGGGTCTCATTGAAAGATGGCACCTAGATTTCAGTTTTAAATGAGAAGGTTTTGACTTATTCACTTGCTCTTTTACAAGGGAAAAATATAATTATGGGTCTCATTGAAAGATGGCAGCTAGATTTCAGTTTTAAATGAGAAGGTTTTGTTCCAAACTTGTTGATGGGTTGTATCCTGCCACACCACCAAAGAGTTCCATGCTGTCCAGTTTGCAGGAGTCACAGTCCAAGGAAGGCCAGTAGCACCTGAGGATGGCAGGTTTGTGCAAACTCAACGTTGGCTCTGATTGTGGGCATGAGTTATTGCTGAAGCCCACTGCAGGAAGGTATTGACTTGTTTGCTATAGACAAAAAGAAAGATGTTTATGGGGAACAATAAGGAGCAGATCATGCTGGTCTAGCAATATACAAACAACATTTCCATTAGTAGATAACAAAGTACCAAGTAAGGGGGGTTTATGAGGAGGCTTCCAATCCATAAATATTCCCCTTTTAAATTCTCTGAGTTTTTTTTTTCCAGCGACATCAAAAACTAGTTTAGGCATAAGAAGAGTCCACATAGATACACATAGAGCTTCCAACAGGAATAGGAGACCCCAGATTATTAATATATATTTTTACTGGCATTTTTTTGTACAAACTGTGGTTTTGTAACAATGTTTTGGGTGACTCCTATTCCCCATGGGCTTAAGATTTTCAACCAGCAAGGCTGCATAGGCCAGTATTATGGCCAAAAGACCCCATTTTTCCCAGTTAGTATAGTTTGAGGCATAGGCAACAATAGATCATTAATACTTCCCTTTTTGGGCTGTAGGGTGGCTGGCCCTTTCACTTATATTCTCCATGACTACATCAATCCTGGTGTTAGCATTTCAGTTGGAGCAGGGGCCACAGCCCTCAGTGCTGAATTTTAAATGGGTTAAGGTTGGATACAGCCTCTTAGTCCATTGTTGTAAAGATCCATTATCACTTTTCATCTGTTCCTTTAAAAGACCATTCATCTTTTCTGTAAGATCTGCACCAGTGGTATTATAAGGTAGATGGAAAGTCCAAACAATATCCTGATCCATAGGTCAAGATTTTGTGAGGAGACTGGTAAATGGATTTCCTTGGTCATTGTCAATTTGCGCTGGCACCTTGCATAGGGCACTTACTTTTTCTAGGCAGTGAATAGTAGCCTGCTCGTTACAAGAGTCCTGTGGCAGTCTGTGGCAGTGAAAGCATACCTTATCCCTTCTGAGAATGGGAGGGGACTGATATAATCCTCTTGCCATCATACTAATGGAGTCTATCTTGGCTATGTCCCATCTGGTGAGGTAATTGCCACAGTCGTCAGAGTGAGCATGATGGACACTCATGGGTGATGTCCATGAGCTGTTGGTAAGTGACAGGCAGCTGGAACTGCTGGGCTATGCACCTCAGTGTCTGATAGCCACAATGTTCACTTTTCCTGTGGAGCCACTCTGCTGTTTTGTGAGTTTCAATGGTATATGTTCAGATCTTCATGAGGGCATCATCTGCCTTAACATTCCTGAGAAAGGTGTTAGAGGAATGGGCAGGGATGTGATAGACAGTTATCTGTCACTACTGGCAGACATCCCAGATGTACTTTTATAGATTTCTCTCCCCCAGAGGGCAGCCTACAATAGCCCATTTTTCCTGTCTTATTTCTAGTATCTGCAGTTCACCTCTAGATAGGGGTGGCAGTCTGCAGAGTGACCAGACACTATTGAATTAAGCCCTCTATTTGCAATAGGACATGGTATGCTGCACATAGTTGCCTTCCTATATCATCTTTTGGCCCCTTTCCACAATTGTGACTAAAACCCAAGGGAATTTTGTTTAGAATGTTGCATTTGCCACAAACCTATCCAAAGCCATTATTGGTGGTAGCCACATCCAATTCACAGGGCAATTCATGGTCCACCACCTCCTTTACTGCTTGTGTCTGTACTCTTGCCCTTTTTACTTCTTAAAAGTAGCCTGCTGGTGCTCCTCCCATTCCCATGCATGAGCTTTCCTGATTAACACATACAATGGTTTTACTATCTGAGCTAAATGAGGAATGAAGAGTTTCCAGTACCCCAAGAACCCCAGAAAGGCCATTAATAGTTTTGGAATTTGTGGTGTGGGGAAACATTGTATTTTATCAACTAAAGCAGAAGGTATAGTTCTGTCTTACCTGACTAAACAACACTTAAGAATTTGACAGAGCAGCCAGGACTTTGCAGCTTGTCCCAATTGATTGCCCATTTCCGCTTTCAAGATGAGATACTACTGTTTCTGATGCTTTTTTTAATTCTGAAAAAGAATTAGTTGTTAACATAATATCATTAATATAATGGAATAGGTTTACAACCACAGGTTTCTTATGTGGTCAGATACTTTGCCACCAGGCCAGGATGGATGGTTGGGCTATGCATATAGCTTTGGGAAGCACTGCGAAAGTCCATTGTTGGCCTTCCCACATGAAGGCAAATGCTAGCTGGCTTGACTTGTCTTAGGAGATACTAAAGAAAACATTAGCAAGATCTAAAAGAAAGCAATAGTGACATAAGTGGTTACTAATTTTTTGCAAGAAACCAACAATGTGGGAATGTTGCATACAATAGTGATTTTACTTTGTTTAATTCATGATAATCAACTCTTATCAGCCACCCTGTGACAGCACCCTCTCCCATGGCCACTTTTTAAAATGTAACCATGGGGCTTCTTTGTCAGTGGAGGTGGGGCAAATCAGACGAACACTAGCCAAAGCAAAAGCCTTTTGATTCCCAGGTGAAGAGGTTGTTTCTGTGACATATAACATCTTTAAAATAATTAAAACCATGATTAACAACATTATACTGTAATCTAATATTATGCAGAAAACATTGTTATATTTCTAGGAATTTTATACAATTTTTAAGAATGTATATTAACATTTTACACATACAACTTTAGTTAACAGAAGGTTAGAAAATCCCTTTTAACTTTATAACACTTTCTAAATGCTTTCTATTCAACTTATAACATATTAAATGAAAACTATTTTTAGTACTTCGTTTTTTTCAAAGTGAAAGAACAAATCTTTTGCAATAGTTTAAATCAAAAGATACTTTTCAGGATTTGACCTTGAGAGGCAAAGGGTTAAAAGTTGTCAGGTTTGAATATTATGTGCTTTTAAAAGTGAGAGGACTTGTTTTCTTAAACCACCAAGGATATGTTAAAGTTCAAAAAAATCTTTTAACTCAAACTTTTTCATTCTAATTATAACAAAGGCAAGCTTCTCACCCAATGTTCATATAAGTCCCAAAAAAGACTTTTAATGAATTATATTTTTCCGTAATGATGCAATTGTTTCTTGTAAATACAACCATCAACAAGACCATCTCCATTGTTAAATAAGGGGTTTTTTTTGTTAATGTGTTTTTTCTCACTGAGAAATGTTTCCAAAAATAGGTAGTAGAAACTGAATTTTAATTAACAGCATATTTATCCCTATTTTATTCTTTAATGCCTTGTTAAGAGATAATTGCTAGTCTTTATGGAAACATATACACTTGCAAATTAGCCCAATCCAATATGAATTCATATTGCTGTTTCCCATGTAAATGTAGGATCACAGGACCTGTGGATTTCAAACATATCCAGAATTAATCAGAAAAGTAAGTATTCTGAGTTAGTACTTAGGGTATAATTGGGAGAGCTAGGCCAGACTATCTTCTGTAGAGAAAGTGCTTTCTTTGTCCTAGACCAAGATCATTCTTGGAACTTAAGAGAATTACCCTGGCTAATAAAAACCAAATAGTCTCAAAATTCTGTAGAAAAAAATCTTGGAGAGAAACTAAAAGTAAAAGAAATTGATCTTTATTAAGTCCTTATTTGTCTCTTTTATTCTAACCCATCTCTTACACTCTGAGCTTAATATCTCTTTAATATTTATAAGAAGAAAGAATGTTTCTTGATTTCCTTTTTTAAGAGACCATAAACTGAAAAAGTTCTATTGAAGTAATATTTGAATCGAAATTTCATGTATTTAATTTCAAATGGAAAAATGCATTCAATTTAGAATAAATTCATGGTGTTGTTCAGTGTTTTTCATGATGGGAGAGAGTAAAGTCTTTATGTTTCAATTCCTCAAAAAACTAAGATTATAATCTCTGTATGTACATGAATTTCACCAGTGAGTGGCACATATAAACCATAGTAATCAACCTCTTTCTGTTTTAGAAGGGCAACAAGAAAAAAATGAAGTTGACAAACTATTTTCATTAAACATTGAAATATATTTCATTTGTACCAATAAAAAGAAATTGTTTAATAGAATTTATATAAAATTTATATAAAAGCTAGACAATAAGATAATCATATGCATAGTTTAATTCTGCTAGTTTCATAGGCCTCAGTTTTCATTTTAGCTAAGAAATATTGTTCTTTTAACTAGATCTTTTAGAATAAAAGATTCTGAAATAATGCCATATTAATTTTGTGACTTTGGACCAATCACAGTTTATCTCTAAGAACTAGACCTCTTTGTCATTGACTAGTATTTATTGTGTACCTAGCATGCAAATTACTGTAATCTAAATTATCTCACTTAGCATCTATCTCATGGGTGTTGTGAATATTAAACATTGAAAAAGACAATATTTTGAAAATTTTAAATATTTATAAAATTTTAAGATATTTTAATTATTAATATAACTTTAAATAAGCCTCTCTCTACAATAAAAAAGATATGCATATGAAAAGCTATATATTTCCATATCGACCAAAGCAAATGTTCTGGAAGTAGATTTACCTATTCCCTTGATTTAAATGCAACAAAGTAAGATAAGATTTTTGGAGTTTAAAAAGAGTAGGAAAAATAAATGGCCACTTCCTGAAACTTACTTTGTTTAAAAATAGACAAGTGTTTAAAACCAAAATTTCATAAATAATTTTTGCCACATCATACTTTGACAAATTACTTGATTACCTTTTATTGTTGCTTACTCACCTATAGCTTTATTATAAATTGCTCCTGATATTTTTATGGATAATTAATAAAGCTTAATTAAATTAGTTATATAAATGACTGAACAAAAGATGGGAGATGTAGAAGGAGGGAATTCAAGATTTTATTTAATTCTAATACAAAATATTGTAATTCAGTTAAGAACTCTTCGATTTGTACTGAGCAAGAAACAAAAAGCTCACAGTTATTTCACATGTCATTTTTTTGTTGTTGTTGCTTTTAAAAATAACTTATTTATTTAAAGTTAACATAAATTAATATTTTGTGTTTATTGCTTGGTGTTTGATAAAACGTCTGTTTTTTTATATATATATTCTTTTTTTTTATTATGGGTGAAAATCAAAATTCTCACAATACATACAAACATTTGCAAAATGGTATATAAATATATATGCATACATGTGTATTTGCTTACAAAAATGTTTTTTATATTATACTGCACTTATAGCTCTACTTGATGTTCCCTTTAGGGTTTTGGGGGACATTCATTAGGATTAGCTGGAAGAAAATAGTTTAATCATACCCTAAGGTATAATAAAAAGGAAAAATAAAAGTGTACAGCCAGAAAAGTAGTTAGGACAACAAAATTAATCCTAGACATACCTTCTTACATATTGCTATTTTTTTTATTCTATACCTACTAGAGTAGATATATGGCCTTGAGGAAATTATTATATGCTCTATAAACAGTAGGAACAACAATACTAGGGCTAAGAATAACAATATATACAGTTTATTGAGGCTCAGCTATATCCATGCACTTTACTCAAATGGTGCAATTTAAATCTCACACAATTGCTTAAAGTAGGCGTTATTATTCACATTTTTATAGACCAGGAAATCTAAGTTCAGGTTATACAACAGAGTGGGCCAAAATTGAATCCTAAAGCCTTTGCACTTTCCAGTCTACTTTTGTTGTGTCAAACAAATAATAAGAGTTTCTCTGATTTAATAGTTTTACATATATTGCTTATCAAAACCTCAGAGTTAGGCTGCATTGCAACTATTACCTATGTTAACAAATCTGGGAAGAAAACCAATGCTTGGTAGTGACTTAAAAAACAATATACTTATAAGTACAAATATGTTTAATCAGACATATTTTCCCTTGAAAAAGAAGCCAATCACCTTACATACCTCATAAAGAATGACAGGTGTTTCTGTTTGTTTGTTTTTTAACATCTTTATAATGTTGAGTCTTCCAATCCATGAAAATGGTATAAAATCCATTTACTTATGTCTTGTTTCTTTTAACAAATCAATTTTATTGTTACTTATTAATAAAGCATAAATCCTTCCAAAGACTATGATCAATGGTACTAGGTGTAATCACATATTTGTGCATTCATCACCCCAATCATTCCCAGAGCATTTTCATTATTCCAATAATAATAATAAACAGAAAAAGCAAGCAAACAAAAGTCATCACCTCTTAATCTCTCTATGCCTTGCCTGCCATACATAGCTATTCTTTTTCCTTCCTTCTAGTACATTTGTATTTATATTTTGTTAAAACTGTCTTATATATGCAATATCCCCATATTTGTGTTTTACTTGAGGTTTTAATCTTGTATACAGTCTCATGTTACTTTATATACACCTTTAATTGGCAATGACATTTTGAACATAACAGCACAAAATTAGCCTTCCTAACTAAATTAAAACAGTAACTACCCAGTCTATATTCAGTTTTCCTAACTGACTTAAACTGATATCTAAAGAAGTTGTTTCACTTAAATTAGGATCCAAGCAACGCCCACATATTGCATTTCATTTTTATGAAATTATCTTTTGAGGGACTTAGTTCTGACTTGCAGGAGATGGAACATTTATTAGAGAGGCACAAAGTCAAGGAAGTTACTTTAGTTGTGAGGGAGAAACTTGCACATGTTTATAGGTTCAAAGGAAAGCACTATAGATTCTGGTTACAGAAAGACTCTACAAATATTAAAAAGTATTGTCTAACTATAACCATTAATTCCACTTTTCCCTGGTTTCCAAGAAAGGCAGCAAAAGCTGACACCGAAATGCATGATTTTAGGAAGATACTTCAGGAGAAAGGAGAGCTAGAGAGGACATAAGGCCCTTGGTGAAACCATCAATAATGTGATTCGTTTGCTTTGGGATACCAGACTTTTGAAAGATTACTCTTTATTGTAAACTATTTCTATATTCCACATTTTTAAAATCTCTTCCCATTGGTTAATATTGAGGGATAGTGGAAAGAACACTGAAGGCATAACTTCTATTTTTACCTTTGCTAGTGACAGTATAATGTTGAATATAATTTTGGTGTAAACTTGGTTAGGCCCCTTGGCTTTATTGAGCCTCATTTTACTTGTAAAATGAGAAGATTGGGTTAGATATCTCTAAAATTCTTTTAACATCTAAAATATTCTTCTTTTAAGGTCTCCCATAGCCAGATATATGCAATAAACAAAGTTTGTCTTTAATGCCTGAGCTTATCCTTTTATTTTCCTTCTCTTGAAAATTATGTATCAAAGAACACCCTTTCCAACCTTTCCTTCAGTTATGTATAAAGAATTTTAATTTACATTAAAATCTAAAATCATTAAAGACCAATATAGACTAGTTCACTAGTAAAATACAAATATTCCCCTTTCTTCCAACTCAACCCTCAAAATTGAACAATTATTATTACCGTGACAGGTTACACTTGGTTTTTGTAGTAAAGCCAATTTCATAAGGGAATAGCTCAAAAATAGATCTGAGAGAGTTGAAACAAAATGGTATATTGTGACTGAGAATTGCCATTTCTATGTCAATTTTCCAAAAGTAAAATCCTGGAATAAACTTGGGCAAATTAGAAAATAGAATCTTAAATCATTTCAAGTCTTAGAAAAATTTGCAGATTCAATGACGTCATATCCATGATAAACAACAAAAGATACATTTATCAATGCACTTTTGGGAGATTGATCAGATATTTCAGAGATCAGTTTTGCTGCACCATATGATGAGTTTATTACAAAACTTACAATTTCATATTCAGTTATATAACTCATTTTAGTAAGTGTGATGGTTAATTTCCTGTGTCAACTTGGCTAGGTAATGGTGTCTTCTTGTGTGGTCAATCAAGCATTGGCCTGATTGTTGCTATGAGAGTATTTCATGAATTGAAATCATTAGCCAGTTTATTGCATTTATGGCAGATTATATTTACAATTAACAAAGAAGATTGCCTTCAGCAATGAGAGAAGTGTGTTCCAATCAAGCTGATTGCCTTAAAGAGAGAAGTGATGATTTCAGCAATCAGAAAGTATTTCTACCTTTACTTCAGCAGGCCAGCTCATCCTGGGGAATTCACGAAAACTTCATCAGAGTTCCTAACTTGTGGTTGCTCTATGGAATTTGGATTTCCATTCTCCACGGTCATGTGAACCAATTCCTATAATAATCTCATTATATATATACAGATATCTCAGTTCTTATTCTCTAGAGAACCCTGACTAATACAGTAAGGCGTATCAGACAACTGCCACCAAAGAATTCATAAAGGACAGAAATTAAACATTTCCCTTTTTAAGCTTATTAACTAAATCACTTAATTATCAAAATGCCTTTCACTTTGTGCATGTGTTCCTAAAGCCATGAGATTTAATTTCTGAATCCCTTCTAAATTGTATTTCTAAGCTAAATTAAAACCATCATTTTACTCATAAACTTACCATTCCAACCCACTCTGTTTTCAAACCTGACCATCTTTAAGGTGTTTTTATCGTCCCTGAACTAACTTGTAAGCCACCAGGGTAGAGATATACTAACAATGATCTAAAAAACAAAGGCCATACTTAAACTATTATAATTATTAGGTCAAATCATAACTGATATAAAAATATTTATTAAGCACTTGCTCTTTATCAAACATTGAACAAAGCATAGTGGGATATAGAAATCTGTTATTCCTAGTCCTTGCCTAAATACATGGGAGTTGATAATATAATTGTATGTGTGCACATATAGGTATACATTTTTTGCGTTGGTGGAAGGCAAGAATGTATATAAAGAGATAATGAACAATGTGGGGTAACATGCTAATGATGCATTCAGAGCATGTCTTCCTAGCCAATTGGGGAGAATAAGGTTCAGAATGGTATCTTTTAAATGGAAATATTAAAGTAAATGGGATCATTTGCCGACCCTCAAATTATCATAGAGATGGTTTTATTCATACTTACTAAACATGTTCATGAAGTCAACTTAACTTTGAGGGGAAATAGAGAAACCCATTATAATTATACTATAACCTTTTAAGCTTGCACGTATCTACCAACAGTTTAAAAAAATGCAAGTACTTGTATTTTGGTAACTTTTAGAGATATATCCTTAACACACTGCTAACTAATTCTTGTGGGAAAAAAAATGCATGTAGTTTTAAATGTTCTGGCAACTACTATGTAACAGAAACATGATGGCAAAAAACATTATGAAGACATTACTAATATTTAATTTAATAATATGTAACATACTAATATACTGATAAAATCTTACCTAAATTTATTGCCATCTGCTGCATAAAAAGTGGCACTAAACATGAATATAATTACCATAAATAAAATAGTCAATAAATGTATAATTGGTCTTAGAAGGACTTCCTCTAGTCCTTATTAATTATAATTAAAAATTGTCAAGATTATGTACTACAAAGTTGGCCAATATCCATACTTATTCTAAAACATTTTTCGTTGTCATTTTCTGTATTAATATTTCTTCATCTACTTCTAGTCCAATTTGTTTTATGTTTATGTTCTAAGACATGCCTCATTTTGAATGATTCATAGTGTTGAAGATTAAATTGCTCTGAAGACACCTTCTTGGATCAGGTGTCAAATTTTAGGTCACCAATATTTGTTGAATCCCTCTCTGTTAGGCGCTGTGCTTGGCATTAGGAATACAGAGGTGAATAAATAGGGTCTGGCACCTAAGTAACTTATTCACTTGAGAAAACTATTCAAGCCATTTAAATAGGTTATATATGCTACCATTTTCTAGCTTAGTGTCACTTAAAACTTAATTTTCAACATTAGCCATGAATAAAATCTAGAGGAGTTTCAAAATTATCAATGACTAAATTCAGTGATACTAACAGTAATAGCTAATAGAGAGTTGAAACATCAAGTTTTATTTTAAATTCTTGAGGTAAATAATGGTTTTGAAACAATTTTGGGGAGTTGAGGTGAATTCCAGTATAAATGTATAATGCTGATGACTACATGACAGAAAATTTTGGGCAAGAAATAAACTGATGCACCATTTGTGGGTTGTGCTGTCAGTGTGGGATCTAGTAGTATACCTTTTTGAATGGACTTTCTAACAAGGTAAGTAGCATGTATTTGAGGTACCATGTCAGTCCATGTGTCAATGCATCTGTCAATAAGCATGAAATATAATTAACTCTCAGTCATATTTTTTGAGATGTACTGCAGTAGAGAATGAGATTTGGTACCAAATGAATACGATTTTAAATCTCTACTATCTTCTGCTTTGGGGTCATTCAGCTCACTTATTTCTAAGCAACAGTTTCCTCATGTATAAAACAGGGAAATAAATATCCTAGTAACAAGGCAGTGAGAGCTAGAGATCATGTGTACTAAGTATTTAGAACTTAGTATTCATGAAGTAAAATTCCTCCTAGGAATTTGTTTTGGTACAATTTTATTTTGGAAACTCTGAATGAAAGTTATCTGGCAAATTATATTTGCATTTACATGCCAGAATCTTCGGAGAATCCATTCTGGACGAATGACAGGATAATAGGATGAAATCAAACAACAAAGAAGAGATAAACAAAGAAAATTGGGATTTTTCTAAACCAGGAATATAAAATACAATATCTCATAAATCAGTTTACAAATGGAAGGATCCACCAGCCCTCTGAACAGTATTTAGTTAATATTTCTGTATGCAACATATACGTTTTGTTGAATAGCGAAATGGTTATTCCCATTTCCATGTTAAAAAAGTTATTTGTGTCTGCCATTATGAAAAGAGTTACCTACAGAAGCCTCCTCTATATGAGATGGTGACATCCTCAGGGATGTAGATGAGTGTTAATCTGTTGAGTAAAGAATTTTTGTTATTCCAGGTAAGATATAGAAATCAGCATCCATGCTAGTGGCCCAGTTCCCACCTTGATCCTCATAAACAATTGAAATGAAGGATAAAATGTATTTAGGACAAAAGGATAAAATAGAATGTGAAAAGCTTTGTGTATAATTCCTACATCCTTAATCACTGAGCTGAACAACCTTTCCAAGTTTCTATTTTAGAAAACATTTACATTAGATCAAATTACTTCTTGGTGCTTCATCATTTTTCATCTATCTACATGGGTTTTATAGGTAAAAATGAGTGCCTAAATCTGAATCTGGTCCATTTCAAGGGATAGCTTCTCAGGACAGTGGAGGCACAAGCAGCAGAAATGTGTTATCTCGAATGAAATGCTGTAGTTGATATCTTGGACTGTTTTGTTCATTGCTACACATTATTTCAATTTACTCTCAACCAACCATTGGTTGTAGGGAAAACAGGGACTTTTTTTTTAGCTTTCAGAAGGGAAAGCTAAATGCCAAAGTGGCTGATTCCCATAAAGTCATATAGATGGTATGTGACAGTTAAAACAAATCTCGAGTCCCTGGAAGATGGCATTGGAGTAGGCAACAGGGATCAACTCTCTCACATAAACAATGGGTAAATGGCCAAAAGCTGTCCAAGGGACCTGTTTTAGGTGTCAGCAGATGATGATACTGCTAAATAAATACCAGGAAGGTAAGCGACAGAAGAACTTGAAACAAAATTGTGAGTTAACAACCCCCCGTGGTGGGTGGTAAGGTCTCCACACCACACTTCCAAGATATTAAAGCTGAGATAAAACCCCTGGTTCACTACAGCTGACTGAGAGGGTAACAGATGTCTTCCTCCCTGTCAGCTATTACAAGGCAAAAGGAAGGAAAGTCAGGGTGCTTCACATCAATGAATTCAGCAAGCAGATCTCACTTTGAGTCTAGGTTCTGTCCAGACAAAAAAAAAAGGAAGGCAGAGATTGAAAGAAACTCCTCAGAGGAATTAGGCACAGACCAGTTCCATCTGCTGGCTGGAATGAAAATTGCACAGAGAAAACTGCTTTTAGTCTCAGCCCGAACTCTTGGGAATAAATCTGCTCCTTTTTGTCAGTCCCAGGGCTGATTTTAATAACTTAAGCTGGGCAATTGTAAACACTTAGAATAAGTTGAACCCAATACCAAAGAAGCGCTCTAGAAAAAAAACCAATATGCCAGAGAGAGAAATTGACCATCAAAATAAATTCACCACCATATTAAGATGCTTAGACATCAGTAAAAAATTACAAACCATACTAGGAAACAGGAAGAGATGGACTAACCAAAGGAACAAAACAAATATCCTGAAGAGATACAAGATTTAAGAATATTAATCACACAACTCTCCTAAATTAACTCAAAAAAATTGAAAGAAAATATGACCAAAAAGATAAAGGATATCAAGAAGACACCGAATGAGCATAAAGAACAATTTGAAAGCCTGCAAAGAGTAACATACCTTATGGGAATGAAAGACAAGATGATGAGATTTAAAATACATTAGAGGCACATAAGAGTAGATTTGAATTGCTCAAGACTGAATTAGTGATTTCAAAGACAACATTTAAACTGTCAAAGACAGGAGAACAGAAAGAGAAGAGAATGGTAAAAAATGGAACATGGTCTCAGGGAATTGAATGACATGCGGAATGCACAAACATACGTTATTGGTGTCACGGAAGGAGAAGAGAATGGAAAAGGGGCAGAAAGAATATTTGAGGAAATAATGAATAAAAACTTCTGTACCTTTAAGCATCAATATATAAGAAGAACAGTGCAGCCCTGTGATGGTTAGGCTAATATGTCAATTCGGCCAGGTAATTGTGTCCAGGTGTTTGGTTCAACAAGCACTGAGCTAATTTAATACAAGAGAATTTACGGACTTTGATCACCAGTGAGTGTACTGCATGGATGGCTGATTACATCTGCATCAGTCAGGGAGATTACATCATCAATGAGTAACGCTTTTATCCAATCAGTTGAATACTGAAGTGATTTCAACATTCAGAGAGAATTTCCCAGCTCATCTTTCGACAGACAACTTCTCCCAGAAACTCATCAAGGACCTTCATTGGACTTTCATTGGATCCCCTGGTTTGCAGCCTGCCTGTGGAACCTGGACTTGTGCATCCCCATGGTCACATAAGAGACTCTTATAAAATCCCATATTATTGACAGATATCTCCTGTTGATTCTTTTTCCATAGAGAACCCTGATTAAA
Organism: Tolypeutes matacus; assembly: GCA_026826555.1. Lineage (NCBI taxonomy): Eukaryota > Metazoa > Chordata > Mammalia > Cingulata > Chlamyphoridae > Tolypeutes > Tolypeutes matacus. Next base: position 769,094 of record JAKSZT010054500.1, on the reverse strand, counting down.
ACAGCTTGGTACCAGGAGTAGGGTGGTTCTTGAGAAACAGAGTCTTAAACATGGGATGTCTGAGGTGGTTCTGGGAGTTTTGTAATTGGACTCAAGAGTACTAAGGACGCTCTTTCCAATAATGAAGAGGTCGCTAATAGTCCATGTATGAGCTGGCAATAGAGATAAGCAAAATAGCATCACTGGATTCCCTTAATTCCACACAAGGATCTGGGTGAGACTGTTTTCAACACATTAACAGAATTTTGTGGAGTCGAAAGGTATAATGATATTGCTTGGCTCCTCCTAGATACTCTGGATACAGTTACAAAGAAAGAGATGAACTAAAGTCTTCAAATTTGAAACTTAAATGCCACATGAATGATGTGAAAGTTGCTATGTGTGCTCTGAAAGAAAATCTTGTCTCTTGTAGCCACAGACTTGAGATATCTGAGAATTAAACCCAGACTCTCATTATATGAGTAACAGAATTACAGATGAAACTAAAATCTCAACCCCACAGGGTTTCTGCAATTAAAGTGAAGGCATTGATTGGAAAGGAATGGAACCTTGAGGATTGGGATGGAGATATATGGGATGATGATACTATTGGTGGGGATATTGGAACCCTAAATTCTGCTGAGACTTTACCAGATAAACATGCAATGGCCTGCCTTGTGGAGACCGCATCTTGTCAACCTTGTATCACCCAGCCTCCAGCCTGTCCCAGGGAGTCCCGACCTCCTTCCAGCCCTGAGGCAGGTACCTGTCAAACTCCAGCATGCACTGCCAAACATCCAGTCTGCCCTGAGGAACCTGCCTTCCAACCCCTGCCTGAAGAAATTAATCCTGTCTCACCAGAAGAAAATGCAAAAGAATGCCCCATGATTAAAGTCAATGGAAAATTGCAACAAACCAATCCAGGCAAGACTAACAATGGCCCAGAATCTTCAGGAATGAAAGTTTGGGTCACCCCACCAGGCAAAGAACCAAGGCCAGCTGAAGTGTTTGCTGTCTCACCAGAAGAAAATGCAAAGGAATGCCCTGAGGTCAGTAGCCTGCAAGACATTTCTAATCCTTCTACTTACCCACCCCCACCACACCCCTTGACTTCGAAACCTCTTAAAAGACTAAAATCACAACAAGCCCCCAAAGGTGAAATACAAAGTGTGACCCATGAGGAAGTATGCTGTACTCTGAAAGAACTGCATGAGTTTTCCAACTCATATAGACAGAAATCAGGGGAATATGTGTGGGAATGGATACTAAGGGTATGGGATAATGGTGGAAGGAATATAAAGTTGGATTAGGCTGAATTTATTGATATGGACCCACTAAGCAGAAATTCTGGATTCAATTCTGTAGCTCAAGGGGTTAGAAAGGGCTCTAACAGTTTGTTTGGGTGGCTGACTGAAACATGGACCAAAAGATGGCCTAGCATGTCTGATGTTGAGATGCCTGATTTGCCCTGGTATACTGTAGATGAGGGGATTCAAAGACTTAGAGAGACTAGAATGCTAGAATGGATTTACCATTTGAGACCTGCCTACCCACCCCAGGAACATCCAGAGGACACACCTTTAACCAGGACTGTGAGGCATAAATTTGCAAGACTAACCCCATCTTCTCTGAAGAGCTCTGTGGTTGCTTTTTTCCTCTGTAGTCCAGATATTACTGTAGGGAGGGCTGTAATGGAATTAGAATCCTTAAACATTGTGGGGATGATCAGATCTGGGTCTGGTAAAAGCCAAGTATCAGCATATGTTAATCGCCTAAGGCAAGGTGGGCATGGCTACCGCAATGAAAGGCAGATTCAAAGCAACACTCAGAATAGTCTGAGTCGCATGGAGTTATGGCATTGGCTAATAGATTATGGGGTACCTAGAAGTGAAATACACAAGCAGTCTACTAAATTTCTTCTGGATCTGTATAAGAAGAGTTCTAGGTTGAGTGAACAAAACCCTAACTCAAATTACAAACACAGAGAACCATGGCCCCTCAATCAATTCCCAGACTTGAGGCAGTTTACATACCCAGAGTCCCTTGAATGAGGAGAAGGCCAGGATCCTTGGGGAAGGATCCTATTAAACTGCCAAAAATTTATACTGTTAATCTTCCTCCCACCTTTCCCCAGGGAGACCTATGGTCTTTTGCCAGAATAACTGTGCATTGGGGAAAAGGAAATGATCAGACATTTTGGGGATTATTAGACACTGGCTCAGAAGTGACATTAATTCCAGGAGACCTAAAACGTCACTGTGGTCCACCATTCAGAGTAGAGACTTATGGAGGTCCGGAGATTGATGGAGTTTTAGCTCAGGCCCATCTCACAGTGGGTCCAGTGGGTACCCAGACCCATTCTGTGGTTATTTCAGCAGTTCCAGAATGCATATTTGGAATAGACATACTCAATAACAGGCAGAATCCCCACATTGGATCCCTGACTTGTGGAGTGAGAGCTATTATGGTTGGAAAGGCCAAGTGGAAGCCACTAGAACTGCCCCTACCTACCAAAATAGTAAATCAAAGGCAATAACGGATTCCTGGAGGGATTGTAGAGATTAGGGCCACCATCAAGGATTTGAAGGATGCAGGAGTGGTGATTCCCACCAGATCCTCATTCAACACTCCAGCCCTATGTCATAATATTGTCCGCAGGGACCTTGATTGTCTCTCCCTCCCACAAGACATCACACTGTTCCATTATATTGATGATATCATGTTGATAGGACCTACTGAGCAAGAAGTAGCAAAGACTAGATTTATTGGTAAGGCATTTGCTTGAGAGAGGATGGGAGATAAATCCAACAAAAATACAAGGTCTTTCCACCTCAGTGAAATTTCTAGGTGAAATTTCTAGTGGAGTGGGGCATGTTGAGATAACCCTTCTAAAGTAAAGGATAAGCTGTTGCATCTGGCCCCTCCTACGACCAAAAAAGAGGCACAATGCTTAGTTGGCCTCTTTGAATTTTGGAGACAACACATTCCTCATTTGGGTGTGCTACTCTGGCCCATTTACCACGTGACCAGAAAAGCTGCTAGGTTTGATTGGGGACTGGAACAAAAGGAGGCCTGGCGACAGGTCCAGGCTACTGTGCAAGCTGCACTACCACTTGGACCATTTGATCCAGCAAATCCAATGGTGCTGGAAGTTTCAGTGGCAAATAGAGATGCTGTCTGGAGCCTTTGGCAGGCCCCAATGCAGACCCTTAGGATTTTGGAGCAAAGCCTTGCCATCCTCTGCAGATAAGTACTCCCCTTTTGAGAAACAGCTTTTGGCTTGCTACTGGGCCTTAGTAGAGACTGAACGCTTAACCATGGGCCATCAAGTTACCTTGAGACCTGAGTTGCCTATCATGAGCTGGGTATTGTCTGGTCTACCAAACCGTAAATTTGGGCATGAACAGCATCACTCCATAATAAAGTGGAAGTGGTATATAAGAGATAGGGCTTGAACGGGACCTGAAGGCACAAGTAAGTTACATGAGGAAGTAGCCCAAATGCCCATGGTCACCACCTTGCCATGTTACCTTCTCTTCCCCAGCCCTCATCTTTGACCTCTTGGGGAGTCCCTTACAATCAGTTGACTGAAGATGAGAAAACTTGAGCCTAGTTTATAGATGGTTCTGCACAATATCCAGGTACCACCTGAAAGTGGACAGCAGCAGCACTGCAGCCCTTTTCTGGGACATCCTTGAAGGATAGCAGTGAGGGCAAATCCTCCCAGTGGGCAGAACATCAAGCAGTGTACCTAGCTGTTCATTTTGCTTGGTAGAAGAGATCGCCAGAGGTGCGTTTGTACACTGATTCATGGGCTGTTGCTAATGGCTTGGCTGGAACATGATTGGAACAGGGACTTGCAAGGAACATGATTGGAAAATTGGTGACAAGGAGGTCTGGGGAAGAGGTATGTGGACAGACCTTTCTGAGTGGGCAAAAAACATGAACATCTTTGTGTCCCACGTGAATGCTTACCAGAGGGTGACTTCAGCAGAGGAAGATTTGAATAATCAAGTAGGTAAGATGACCCACTCTGTGGCTAATGCTCAGCCTCTTTCCCCAGCCACTCCTGTCATTGCCCAATGGGCTCATGAACAAAGTGGCCATGGAGGTAGGGATGGAGGTTATGCATGGGCTCAGCAAGCTGAACTTCCCCTCACCAAGGCTGACTTGGCTACAGCCACTGCTGAATGCCAAATCTGCCAGCAGCAGAGACCCACACTCAGCCCCGATATGGCACCATTCCTTGAGGTGACCAGCCTGCTACCTGGTAACAGGTTGACTACATTGGGCCACTTCCAGCATGGAAGGGGCAGCGGTTTGTTTTAACTGGAATAGACACATACTCTGGCTATGGGTTTGCATTTCCAGTATGCAATGTTTCTTCCAAAGCTACCATCCCTGGAATTACCGAATGTCTTATCTACGGCCATGGCATTCCACACAGCATTGCTTCTGATCGAGAGACCCATTTCACAGCAAATGATGTGCAGGAATGGGCACATGCCCATGGAATTCACTGGTCTTACCATGTTCCCTATCACCCTCAAGCAGATGGATTAATAGAACAGTGCAATGGCCTTTTGAAGACTCAATTATGGCACTAACTAGGTGGCAATACCTTGTAGGGCTATGGCAATGTTCTCCAGGAGGCTGTGTATGCTCTAAGTCAGCATCCACTCTATGGTGCTGTTTCTTCCATAACCAGGATTCATGGGTCCAGGAATCAAGGGGTGGAGATGGGAATGGAACCAAACACTATTATGCTTAGTGACCCACTCGGAAAATTTTTGCTTCCTGTCCCTGCAACCTTAAGCTCTGGTGGTCTATAGGTTTTAGTCCCAAAAGGGGGAGTGCTGCCACCAGAGAACACAACAATGATTCCATTGAACTGGAAAGTTAAGACTGCCACCTGACCACTTTGGGCTCCTCTTACATGTGAATCAACATGCAAAGAAAGGAATTGCTGTAGTGTCTGGGGTGATTGATCCTAACTATTAAGGGTAACTAAGACTACATCCACATAATGGGGGTAAAGAAGAATTTGTCTAGAATGCAGGAGATCCTCTAGGGCATCTCCTAGTCCTGCCATGCCCTGTGATTAAAGTCAATGGAAAATTGCAACAAACCAATCCAAGCAGGACTAACAAATGGCCCAGAATCTTCAGGAATGAAAGTTTGGGTCACCCCACCAGGCAAAGAACCATGGCTGTTGAAATGCTTGCTGAGGGTAATGGGAACATGAAATGGGTAGTGGAAGAAGGTGGTCATAAATAGGAACTTCGACCATGTGACCAGTTACAGAAACGAGGACTGTAATAGTCATGAACCCTTCTTCCTTGTTTTGTTATGAACATGATTATATATGTACACAAAATGAATTTCTCTGTTTTTCCCCAACGTTTTCCCATATCACATGAAAAGTTGGATTAATTTCATGTCATGATATTTAAGGATGTCAAGTTTAAGAGTGAATATTACTCAAGAACTTGCACCCTGTTCTGTAGGGAATTAATTCATTTCCAGTTGTACGCAGGCAAGTTAAACATTGTTAGGTGGAAATATTTATGTATCCTTGTCTGTTATTGTTTTTATTTAGAGACTAAGTATGGTTTAAGGTAATGTGTATGGTTGCCGAGTTGACAAGGAGTAGGCCGTGATGGTTAGGCTAATGTGTCAGCTCGGCCAGGTAATTGTGTCCAGGTGTTTGGTCCAGCAAGCACTGGCCTAATTGTAATATAAGAGCATTTATGGACTTCGATCACCAGTGAGTTTACTACGTGGATGGCTGATTACATCTGCATCAATCAGGGAGATTGTCTCAGCTATGGATGATGCTTTTATCCAATCAGTTGAATGCCTTAAAATGGGAAGTGATTTCAACATTCAGAGAGAATTTCCCAGCTCGTCTTTGGTCAGCCAACTTTTCCCAGAAATTCATCAAGGACCAGAAATTCACTGGACTTTCATCAGAGCCTCTGCAGATTGAGGAGTGATGAGATTTTTTTGTTTTTTGTTAATTTTTATTATTAAGAAGTGATGAGATATTTTTTGTTCTTTGTTAATTTTTATTATTAATGGAATAATGAATGTGTTATGATAATGATTGAAGTTTTGAATGCACAAATATGTGATTACACTGAATACCATTGATTGTACACTTTGGATGGATTTATTCTTTATGAATATGTATCAATAAAATTGATTTGCAAAAAAAAAATACGTAGAGGCCAGAAGACTTTGGAATGAAATAATAAAGTCCTTAAAAAAAAGAAAACTGTCATCCAAGAAGTCTATATATGGCAAAAATATCCTTCAAAAATGAAATAAATGTTAACCTTACAGAGAATCAAAAACTAAAAAACTTCATTGCCATAAGACCTTCCCCTATAAGAAATGTTAAAAGGAATCTTTCATGATGAAATTAAATAAAAGGACACTAGACAGTAACTCAAAGCCAAAAGAAGAAATAAAGAATTTTGATAAAAATAAATGCATCGGTTACTGTTAAAAAAAAAAAAAAAGTAAATGTATAGTATAGCAAACACTCTAGTGAAAAACGAGTATGGTTAATAGGGCATATATAAGAAATTTTATTATCTGAAACAGAATAAATATACACTAACTTTACAATATGTTAATATCAGGGTGATAGTTTGGCAAAACTACAACCAAAACAAACTATGGAGAGTAGTATTCATATATTAATAATCTTCTATCAATTTTAAAAAAGGAAGCATGATAAATGAAAGAAACTGGACAAAATGTACCACATATTATTTTACTACAACTATATAAAATGAAATTCACTTGAAATACAGAAATGGAAATAGATTACAAGTTGTGTATGGCAAGGCAAAGACAAAGCGATTTGAGAGGTGAATATTAAAGAATAAGATTTTTTTTTTAGTTTGTTTTTGATTTTTGTTGTTTTTCTTTTATTTTCTGAAGTAATGAAAATGCTTTAATACTTATTGAAATGAGGAATGCCCAACTCTGTGATTATACAAAATGTCACTGATTATAAACGTTAGATGAATTGTATGGTTTATCAATATATTTTAATAAAATTGATTTAAAATTAAAAATAAAAGTAAGTCATCTATATGTTGTCTACAAGAGCCTCACCTCAGATATAAGAACACAATCAGATTAAATGTGAAACGTTGGAAAAAGAAATTCCTGGCAAATAGTAGCCAAGTGTAGTGATACTAATATTTGACAAAATAGATTTTAAATGCAAAACTGTTATAAGGGATGAAGAAAGTTATTATATATTAATAAAAGTGGCAACTGAGCAAGAAGAACTAACTATACTAAATATTTATGTATCTAACCTCCTTGCCCCAAGATACATGGAGCACATACTGTCAGAGCTGAAGGGAGAAATAGATGTTTCTACAATAATAGTTGGAGACATCAATACACAGTTCACAGTATTGGATAGAACATCTGAACAGAGGATAAATAAAAAAGAGTGCCTAAAAAAACTGGTAAATGAACTAGACCTTACAGATATCTATAGAGCACTGCACTTAAAAACAGCAGAATATACATTCTTTTCAAGAGCTCATTGCTCCTTCTCCAAGATAGAACATATATTGGGACACAAGACAACACTTAATAAATTTAAGAAGTTTGAAATTATACAAAACATGTCTCTGATCATAACAGAATGAAGTTGGAAAACAGTAATGGACAGAAAAAAGGAAAATTCATAAATATATGGAGATTAAACAATGCACTCAAAGAAATCAGTGGATCAAAGAAGAAATTGCAAAAGAATTGAGGAAATATCCTGAAACAAAGGCAAATGAGAAAACAACATATCAAGATATATGGAACACTGCAAAGACAGTTCTGAGAGGGAAATTTATAGCCCTCAATGCTTACATTAAAAAAGAAGAAAAAGTTAAAATTGAAGATCTCACTGCACACCCGGAGGAAATAGAAAAAAACAGCAAACTAATTCAAAGCCAAGCTGAAGAAAAAAAAAACAATAAAGATCAGAGAGAAATAACTGAAATACAGAAAAAAAAAGGAGATTCAACAAAACCAAAGGTTGGTTCTTTGAAAAGATCAACAAACTAGACAAAATCATAGATAGAATGACAAAGAAAGAAAGAGAGAAGATGCAAATAAATAAAATGAGAAATGAGAAAAGGGACATTACAACTGACCCACAGAAATAAGAGAGATCATAAGAGGATACTGTGAGCAACTTGGCCAAAAAACTAAACAATGTAGATGGGATGGACAAATTCCTAGAAACAGACAAACAACCTACACTGAATCTAGAAGAAATAGAAGACCTCAACAAACCAATCACAAGTTAAGAGATTGTAACAGTCATCAATAACATCCCCAAAATTCAAAAAAACCCAGGACCAGATGGCTTTACAGGTGAATTCTACCTATCATTCAATGACGACCTAATACCGATCTTGCTCAAGCTCCTCCAAAAAATTGAACAGGAAAAAATGTTACGAAACTCATCCTATGAAGCCAAAATCACCTTAACGCGAAATCCAGATAAAAATACTACAAAAGAAGAAAATTACAGACCAATATCTCTAGTGAATACTGATGCAAAAATCCTCCACAAAATACTTGCTTACCGAATCCAAAAGCACATTCAAATAATTATATCCCATTATCAAATGGGTTTTATCCCAGGTATGCACAGGATTCTTCAACGCAAGACAATCAATTAGTGTAACAAACCACATTGATAAATTGAGGGGAAAAATCACGTGGTCCTTGCAATTGGTGCAGAAAAGGCATTTAACAAAATGCAGTACCCTTTCCTGATAAAAACACTCCAAAAGATGGGAATAAAAGGAAGCTTTCCAAATATGAAAAGGTGCATATATGAAAAACCTACAGCTAGAATTGTGCTCACTGGTGAAAGGCAGAAAGCTTTCCTACTGATATCAGGAACAAATCAAGGCTGCCCACCGTCACCACTGTTATTCAATATTGTGTTAGAAATTCTAGGTAGAGGGATTAGGCTAGATAAAAAAATAAAATCACCAAATATAGGAAAGGAAGAAAATATGGACTATTCAGTGATAATATGTTCTTATAGGTAGAAAATCCTGAAAAATCTACAGCAGAGCTTCTAGAAATAATAGACATGCTCACAAAATGGCAGGATACAAGGTTCATACTCAAAAACCAATTGTATTTCTATACACTACTGATGCTCAGACTGAGGAGGAAATCAGAAAAAAAATCCATTTATAATAGTGACTAAAAAATCAAATATTTAGGAATAAACTTAACCAAATATATAAAAGACCTGTTTTCAGAAAACTACAAAACAATGCTAAAAGAAACTGAAGAAGACTTAAATAAATGGAAAGACATTCTGTGTTCATGGATTGGGAGACTAAATATGCCTAAAATACCAATGCTACCCAAATGATTTACAGATTCAGTGCATTCCCCCAAAAAGTCTCAACAGTCTTTTTTGCAGAAATGGAAAAGCCAATTAACAAATTTATCTGGAAGGGTAAGGAGCCCTAAATAGCCAAAAATGTCTTTAAAAAAGAAGAACAAAGTTGAAAGACTCTTCACTTCCTGACTTTAAAGCATATTACTTAGCTACAGTGGTATAAACAGCATGTTACTGTCAAAAAGACAGATTGACCAATGGAATTGAATTGAGAACCCAGACCCTCACATCTACAGTCAAGTGATTTTTGAAAAGTCTGTCAAGCCCTCCCAGCTGGACCAGAACAGTCTATTCAACAAATTGTGATGGGAGAACTGGATAGCCATATTCAAAAGAAAGAAAGAGTACCCCTCTCTCACACCTTACACAAAAATTAACTCAATGGAACAGATGTAGCTCAAGTTATCAAGTGCCTGGTTCCCATGTATAAGGTCCCGGTTTCCATCCCTGGTATCTCTGAAAAACAAAACAAACAAATGTAAAAACCATCTCTCATGGGGGAACAGATGTAGTTCAATGGTTGTACACCTTCATCCCAAGTAAAAGGTCCTGTGTTCAATCCCCAGTACCTTCTTAAAAAAATTGACTCAAAATTGATCAATGACCTAAATATGAAAGAACAGCCATCAAATTCCTAGAAGGAAATGTAGGAAAACATCTTCAAGATATTGCAGTAGGCAGTAGTTTCTTAAACCTTACACTCAAAGGGTGACCAACAAAATAAAAAAGATAAATGGGACCTCTTCAAAATTAAACGCGCTTGCACCTCAAAGGACTTTGCCAAAAAGGTGAAAATGTACCTGATTCAATGGGAGAAAATATTTGGCAATCACATATCTGATAAGGGTTTAAATTCCATGACATATAAAGAGATCATACAAGTCAACCATAAAAAGATAAACTATCCAGTTAAAAAATGGACAAAAGATTTGAGAAAACAATTGCCCAAAGAAATACAAATAGTGAAGAAGCACATGAAAAAAAGTTCAACATCACTAGCAATTAGGTATTTGCAAGTCAAAACTACAATGAGATACCATTTCACACCTATTAGTCTGGACACTATTAAAGAGTCAGAAAATTGTAAATGTTGGAGAGTATGTGGAGAGATAAGAACATTTATTCACTGCTGGTGTGAATGTAGAATGGTACAGCCACTGTGTAGGGCTGTTTGGCAGTTCCTAAGGAATTTGACTGTAGACTTACCATGTGACCTGGCAATACCATTCCTAGGTATATACTCAGAAGTAGTAGGAGCAGTAACGCAAAGAGACATCTGCACACGGATGTTCAGAGTGGTGTTATTCATGATAGCCAAAAGTTGAAAACAACCCAGGAGTCCATCAACTGATGAGTGGATAAACAAATTGTGGTGCATACACACAAAGAAATATTCTGCAGTGGTAATAAGAAATGAACTTGTGAAGCATATAACAACGTGGATGAGCCTGGGGGACATTATGTTGAGTGAAGCGAGCCAGACAAAAAGGGACAAATACTATATGATTGCACTATTATGCACTAAATAGATAATGTAACATCATGGCAATAATAATTAGAATGTGGGTCACCAGAAAATAGGAAGGTAGAGAATGGAAAGCTGAGGATTAATCTATGCAGAATTGGTAAAAAGTTTGTTTGTAAATCTTCGGAAATGAATAGATATGGTGAAAGAACATCATAGTTTTTGTAACTGGTAGAGCTATTATATGAGTATGACAATGGTTGAAAGGGTAAGTCTAAGGTGATGTATATTACTAGAAGATAAGCTAAAACATGGGACTGTATAACATAATGAAATCTCATCTAAAATACAAATATGATGATATTGCATATATAAGACTACATTTACAAATTATAAATACAAATATACTAGAGAGAAAGAAGCAGAATAGCAGCTATGTACAGTAGGGGAAGCATAGAGAGATTGAGGGCTGATGAGTTGTTGTTTTTTTATTATTATTATTATTGGGATAATGAAAATGCTCTAAAAATGATTGAAGTGATGAATGCAATTCTATCTGATTATCTGAATACCATTGATTGTACACTTTGAATGGATGTATGCTTTATTAGTATGTATCAATAAAATGGAGTTTTTCAAAAAAAATCTTCTACTTCCCTTTTCTACAATAATAGACTATGTGTCCTCCCTTGCTTTTCAGGTTGCAAGCAATGTGAAATACCTGTTAAAAGTATTGATGTTTTGCCATAATAACTATAACGTTGACTCTCATTCTAAGTAAAAATCCTTAAACTCAAGCAGATTAAATACTTCACATGGACAGTGGGGCCCTGAACTCATTCAGACTCATATTGCCACTATCTTGGAAAGCCAATGGGGGTAAATTTGTAATAAATATTAGTAGCTCTTTCAAATTTTAACTTTACCCTTTGAATAAACTGGCTGCCGTTCAGAGCCTGGTTTCCTTTTGTTGGATATCAATTTCTTTGTAGGAGAATTGGAAACATTATACACACGAAGGGATTTTACAAGTTTATTTAGCAAAGTATGCTTTTTTATTAAACGTAGGCTAGATTTTTTTGAGCAACAGTACAAGTATATACGTGTGTGTGCTTGCATGTATAATGGTATCAAATATAATGTTATCAAACAGCTAAAAAGATAGTTAAGAATTATCAGGGCCAAATTTAAGTCAAGGTTGTAACTCGTATATAGGCTGAGGAATAAAGTAATTTTTGCACCGAAGAAATCTGCGGGCCGGTTTATGAAATCTCACCGTTCGGTCTGTTGCCGAAATCTTAGGCCCAGCTTTCCGTGGTCCCGGTCAGAGGCGGGCCACGCTCCACCGAGGGAGGACTCTCGTTGGAGCTCTTGGCCGGCCAGGCCAGTCCTGGTCTCGGCTGCCCGCGAGGCCGCCCACACAAGGCGATTCGAAGGTAAGCAGACAAGACTCAAGTCGAAGATTCTCTACCACATGGCTCTACCACACAGAACTATACAGTAATTGTAAGGGTAAACCTGAGGTAAACCTGAATCACAACTTCATCCCTAGAGGTCTGCAAGGAAAGTTGTCTTGTAGTTTAGGAATAGAGAAAATCTGCCACTGATCATGTATAACCACAAGCCAGTACTCACAGTGATTTGTAGTCCAGAGTCACATCAAGAGAGTGGTCTAAAACAATTTCAAACAATAATGTTTTGGAATGTAGTTCCACTAGTTGTCTGGAAGTAGTAAATACAAATATTTTCAGAAAAAATCACGCTCATTATAGAAACAATTTTCAAAAGAGAAAAAGCAGTTCATTGTAAAATAGCAACAGCAACAACTAGGCACACAAGAATCCATGGCACCATAGATAAGCTGAAAAAATAGATATTAAAAATGCATCAATAAAACTTCAGATATTGTAAATTTAATACTCACAACTAAGATTATTAAGTATAAATAAAAAAACAAGAATAAAATACCTGCAGAGAATAGAAACAATAAAACTGGCCTGGGTGATTTGAAATAGAGCCATATAAATCTTTTAGGAATAAAAAACAATACATATTAAGAGCAGTTTAGGCAAAGGTGACAGGACAGTTAATAAGCAGAATGTCAAAAATATGAGAGGGAGAGAGAAAAGTAATATATAACATAGAGTGAAGAATTAGGATATGTCTAATTAGGGTTCCAGAGTAAAGGAGAAAGATATTTGGGCAGAAGCAGTATTTGAAAAGAATAGGGCTTGATTAGAACTTCTGGAAATGGTGAAAGCCCCCAAGATTCAAGAAGGCCAATGATTATTTAAGTATGACAAATAAAGGTAAATCTACATCTAGATATTTAATGGAGAAACTGCATATAACCACAGACAAAATTAGAGCACAAAAGCAGACTGAGAAAAAGAGCTTACTTTCAAAGAGTAACATAAGATTAATAGCCGACTTCTCCAAAAATAACACCAGAATGATATATTCAATATGATAAGTGAAATTAACTGCTAACTTGGAAATCCATATCCAGTGATATTACCCTATAAGCATGAGTATGAAATAAATATGTTTTAAGCAAAAACTGACTTTATTTTAGGCAGACCCATTTCAGGAAATCAGGCAGAAAGTGATCCAATATGGAAGATCTGCTATGCAAAAAGGAATGAAGAGCCAAAAAAGTTGTAAAGATGTTACTAAATCAAATATGAGCTATAAAAAGCAAAATCAATATTCTTATGGGGGTAATGTTTTACAAAAAGATAAAATATATGGGAAGAATATCACAAGTCAAATTAGAACTAAAAAATAGTCTTGCTTCATTCCCTAATACAATGGTAAGAATACCCCAAGTACATGGACAGTGCCTAGTGAAGGAAGATAGACCATTATGCCAAGCCTTTGATATTGACGATTGTACTTATGAATATTTTCTTGTGAAATTAAATAGAATTTAAATGTCCTAAATTTCTTGTATTGTCTAAGAGAAGACTAATGGTATTTATTAACTTCAGACTTTTTTTAAAAAATGCATCTTTTAATTTATAAAATAACCAGCAAAATAATAGGAAAATACAAATAACTTTGACAAAGAAGTAGATATAAAATCCAGAATGTTAAAAAATGGTCAATATAAAAAAGCAAAAATGAGAGAAAAAGAAACAAAGAATAAGCAAAATAATCAGAACATATTAAATAAGATGGTAGCTATAAACTTAAATATCTTCATTATTTATACTAAATATAAATGGAATAAAGCTTCACGTAAAGATTATCAGAGTAGATTAAAACAAAATAAAAGCAAAATCAATGTCCAGGTTGTTTATCAGAAATACATCTAAAGCATAAGGATATAGAAATATTGAAATTAAAAATATAGAAACATATTCAATATAAAAATTAATATTGTAAGATGGTATAGCTACATAATTAAATTACTTAAGAGAAAAAAGAGCATAACTAGAGATGCATGAGTTCACTTCATAGTTATACAAGGTCCAATTCACTTTGAAGATGAATTAATTTTAAATTTGCATGCATCTAGTGACATGATCACACAATACATAAGGTAAAAATTGACAAGAGTATAATGACAAATAGACAAATCCTCAATCATAGTGATTTTTAGTAAACCTCTACCCTTAATTGATAGAAAAAGCAGAAAAAGAACCATTAAGTTTATGAAATACTTGAAAAACATTACTACCAAAATCAACCTAATTGAATATATAATATAATGCATACTACAAATGCAGAATAAACATTCTTTTTAAGCATACATGGAACATTAACAAAATTTGTCCATGCACTTGGCCATTAATAAATCTTCAACAAAATTTACAGATTGAATTCATACATACTTTTTTCTTTGACCATATAGCATTTATGCTAAATATCAGGAATAAAATGATAACTAGAAAATCTGTAAATATTTGGAAATTAATAATTTTCTTCAGTTTTGCCTAAATTGCTCTTAATTTGTGGTTAGGTTCTGTTTTAATTTCTAGAAGAGTTATATGATGAAAGACCCCCAAGTTTCAAGAAAACCAATGTATTAATAGACTGATAAAGAAGAAACAAAATTATTAAAATACACAGAAGATATTATTGGGTATACACAAACTCAGAACAATGTAAAGATTATTAAGAGATTTAATAAGAGAATATAACAAGTTTGCCAAACACAAAATTAATTTATAAAAATGTATTGCATTTCAACAAATACTTAGAAATTAGAAAACTTAATTTGATAATGATGTTGTTTAAATAGCATTAAATTCTGAAGTGAGTATCTACCAATAAATCTAACAAAAGTAGCACAGGATTTCTATGGAAAAAATTCAAAATTTATTGAAGAAGTAAATGAAAGGAGAAATATGCAATGCTTATGGATGATGAAATTTTATTTATTAAGAATTTGATTATCTTAAATTGATCTATAAATTAACACAGTTATAATCAAAATCTCACCTGTGAATGAGCTTGTATGTGGAAATACAAAAGGGCCACAAATAACCAAGACAATTTTTCAGTAGAAGAACAAGGTAGGAGGACATGTTTTGCAAGAGATAATGGCAAGTTATAAACCTAGATTAAATAAATGAGTTTGATATTAGTGGAAGGACAGCCAAATGACTAATGGATTAGGATAAAAAGATAAAAAACCAGATGCAACCATAAATGGAAATTAGATATATGACAGAAATGGATCCACAGATGTATATAGAAAGGATAGACTTATTCATAAATGGTACTGGGACAAATGATTATCAATGTGGAAAATATCAAATTGGACCACTCTCTCACACTCTCATACTATACCCAAAGATAACTAATTGTTGCATTAAATACATAAATATAAGCTTGAGAACTATTAAAATTTCAGAAAATAGCATAGGAGAATATTTTAATTATCTTTCAGGAAAAGGTTTTATTAAATAAGACACAGAAAACAGTAATCATAAAACATAATAAATCTGACTTTTGCTCATCAGAAGAAACCCTAAATTGAATTTAATTATATGGAAATTAAAATTCAAAACATGGATGACACATGATAGAGTCAAAGAATAAGACACAGAGATGGAAAAGATATTTGCAATATATTTATCTGATCTAGGACTAGTAATCATAATATGTAAAAATCACCTGAATATCAATAAGGAACGAGAAAACAATTCAAATGAGAAAAGTGTAAAAGACTAGGAAATGCACTTTATAGCAGAAATTCACATGGCCAATTAACATATATGAAGGTGCTCAAACATATTAGTAATCAGGGAAATTAAAACCACAGTGAAATAGCAGGTTACATTCACCATATCAGCAAAATTTAAGTGTAATAATACTTATGTTGATGATGATGTGGAACAAACTGGAACTCTTCACTTCTGGTGGGAGTATAAATTGATAAAACTATATTGCAAAACAATTTTACATTATACAGAAATATTAGAATAAGTGTGTATACTATCATTTAGAAATTACAATACTGGGTATATAGCCTAGAGAAAGACTTGCTCATGTGCACCAAGATACATGTAAAGGATTATTATAGCAGTATTGGTTGTAATTTTCCCAAACTGGAAACAACTAATTTATAGAAGCAATAGTAAAATGGTTACATCAATTGCTTCCTGGAATATCATACAAAGGAGGAAGCTGAGGCACAGAGAAGTGATTTTAAGTGGCACTGGTAGGGTTTGCATCTAAGCAACCTCAGTGTAAAGCCTTTGCCTTGAGCTATTATACTACACTGCTTGTCTCATAATTGTTCTGGAGTAGAGCTTTTGTTAGGAATAATATTAGGTTGATTTGTATGAAATTGCAATTTTTGTTGGTCAAAGCAGTTGAATATTGGCAATTTTGGATGGTTCAAGCTAATGGTTCTCAATGTTCTGGACCCAATTGGCCTGAAATCAACTAGCTCAAAGTAACAGCCTCTTCCTCCCTAGGTTTCTCACTCAAAATGACTTTCTATATTGTCTTTTATCAGGAAATTTTTCCTTTGCTTTCTTCCCTAAAAGTCAACATAGGTAAAGGGCCTTAGTTGCTGCTCTATCCTGGTTTTTATTTTATTTTTATGTTTTAAAATGTTTATTATAATAACATATGTACAAATCAAAATTTCTCATTTTAACCACTTTTAAGCATACCATTCAGTATTAAATTCACAAGCTGGTGCTACTATCACCAATATGCATTTTTATCACTTCAAATAGAAATATTGCACCTATTAAGTAATACTGCCTCTCCCACCCCACCCACTAACCCCAGTAACCTATAATCTAATTTCTATCTCTAGAAATTTGCTTCTTCTAGCTAAATCACACATTTGTTCTTTTGTGTCTGGATTATTTTACTCAACATGTTGTCTTCAAGGTTCATCCATGTTGTGACATGTATCAGAACTTCGTTCTTTATACAGCAAAGTGATATTCCATTGTGTATCTATATCACATTTTGTTTATACATTTGCCTGTTGGTGGACACTTGACTTGATTCCACCTTTTGGCTATTGTGAATAACACTGCTATAAACATTGGTGTGGTATGCAAATATGTTTGAAACCCTCCTTTCAATTCTTTTAAGTATATACCAAAAAGTGTGAAAGTTGAGTTATGCATTAGTCAGCCAAAAGGGTGCTGATGTAAAATACCAGAAATCTGTTGGCGTTTATAAAGGGTATTACTTCCCTTACCAAAGTCTGTTGCCATGTGTTGGAGCAAGATGGCTGCTGATGTCTGCCAAGGATTCAGGCTTCCTGGGTTCCTCTCTTCTTGCACTTGTTTCTTTCCGGGCTCAGCTGCTCTGCTTCACTGTGTGTTTACCCCCCGGGCTCCAGTTCAAAACTCCAACTTCAAAACTCCAATTAATTCCTCTGCTCTGCCATGTAGTTTTATCAGTGAGTCCCCTCCTAACAAGGGGGAGGGGACACAACATCCTACTAATGTGGCCCAATCAAAGTTTTAATCAAGTAAAAGTGAAACCTCTGAATCCAATACACTCTAATGTGAAAACAGGCCAGTTTACAAACATACTCCAATATCTATTTTTGGAATTCATAAATAATACTAGACTACTATAGGTTGTAGGTTAAAACTTTTTTCAAGATTCTGAGAACTGCCAAACTGATTTCCACAGTGACTGCACCATTTATAATACTACTTACAATGTTCCTATTTCTCCATATCCTTATCAACTCTTATTATTTTCTTTTGTCTTTTTAAAAATGATTGCCATCCTATTGCATGTGAAGTGGTATAACATTATGATTTTGATTTACATTTCCCAGAATACCACTGATGTTGAGCATCTTTTCATGTGCTTATTGCCTATTTGTATATCTTCTGTTGAGAAATATGTATTAACGTTCTTTGCCCATTTTTTAATTGGGTTGTCTTTTTATTTTTGACTTGAAACAGTTCTTTATATATATTCTGGATATTAAACCCTTATGAGATATATGGTTAGTAATTATTTTCTCCCACTCTGTAGGTTGTCTTTTTACTTTCTCAATAGTGTTCTTTGATGTACAAAAGTTTTTAATTTTGAAGAAGTCCATTTAACCTATTTTCTCTTTTGTTGTATGTGCTTTTGGTATCATATCTAAAAAATTCACTGACAACGTAAAGAATGAAGGTTTTCTGCCTAAGTTTTCTTCTAGAAGTTCTTTGATTTTAGTGCTTATGTTTAAGTCTTTGGTCCAATTTGAGTTAATTTTGTATATGGTTTGAGATTGTGGTCCAATTTCAGTGACTGTGGCACAAAATAGTCTGATTAACCACAGGGAATGGAAATGATAAATATAGTTACAATTTTTAAATTCTTTTTTGGTAGCTTTTTAAAGAAATTTTATTTCAATATATTCACATACCACACAATCAATCTAAAATGTACATTTAATGGCCTTTGGTATAATCATAGAATTATGCATTCTCAACTGCAATCAACATTAGAGTATTTTCATTACTCCAAAAAGAAAAATACCCTACCCATTAGCAGTCACCTCTCAATTCCTCTATCCTATCTCTGCCATAGATATCTGCTAATCTAATTCCACCTGTACAAATTTATTTATATTTACAGTTTATATAAGTGGAGTCATACAATAATTTGCATCTAATTTCAATCACTTAGCATAATTCTCTTTTTTACAATTGATGAAAAATGTTATATTACTATTCACTTCAGTACATAGTTTAATTTAGATGTATTTTTGCACAAATGCCACCCTATTATTAATGTCTTATAATATTAACATACATTTGTTCTCATTCTTGGAAGAACCTTCTTATATTTGTACTATTAACCACACTTATTGTCTGCAACAGTGTTCACTATGCTATACAGTCCCATGCTTCATCCTTTAGCTTTCCTTCTAGTGACATACACAACCTTAAACTTTCCCTTTCAACCACAATCATATGCCCATATTGGCACTGCTAATTACATTCACTCTAATGTGCTATCATTACCTCTATCCAATTCCAAACATTTAAAATCAACTTTATTTTTTTAACAAATTGGGCCTCAGCTCCCCATTCTCTAGCTTCATTCTATCTTCTGGTTACCAGTCTTCTAGCTATTAAATGGCTTTGCTCATTATATTTAATTCATATTAATGAGATAATACAATATTTTTCCTTTTGTGTCTGGCTTATTTCACTCAACATAATGTCTTCAAGGTTCATCCATGTTGTCATATGCATCACGACTTCATTTCTTCTTACAGCTGAATAATATTCCATCGTATGCATATACCAAATATTGTGTATCCATTCATTCATTGATGGACATTTGGGTTGTTTCCATCTTTTGGAAATTGTGAATTATGATGCTATGAACATTGCTGTGCAAATGTCTGATCATGTCCCAGCTTTCTGTTCTTCTGAGAATATACCTAGTAACAGGCTTGACAGATTATATGGTAGATCTATATTTAATTTCCGGAGGAACTGCCAACAGATTTCCACCATGCCTGCACCATTGTACATTTGCACCAACAGGGAATATCCGTTCCTATTTCTGCACATTCTCCCCAACATTTGTAGTTTCTGTTTTTTAAATAGTGGGCATTCACACACAGGTATGAAATGATATCTCATTGTAGTTTTTTTCCTCCTTTTTAGTCAGTTTTAGTGATACACATCAATAAAGCATACAATTCATCCAAAGCGTGTGATCAGTGATATTTGATATAATCATATAGTTGTACTCAACAATTCAATCATTATTAGAGCATTTTCATTATTCCATTATTAATTATATTAGTAAACAAAAACCCCAAACAAACAAAAAACTGTACCCCTTAATAGTCACCTCACAATTTTTTAAGCTTTCCCTGCCATACATAGCTGCTATTTCATTTCCATCTCTCTAATTTATTTTGTACATTCATATTTTTCTTTTCTTAAGCATTTTAAAATATTATTTATACATATTAATGAAGCATAAATCCATCCAAAGAGTACAATCAGTGGTATTTGGTGTAATCACATGTTTGTGCATTCATCACCCCCAATCATTCCCAGACCACTTTCATTGTTCCAATAATAATAATAAACAAAAACAAACAAAACTCATCACCTCTTAATCTCTTTATTCCTCACCTGTCATACATAGCTGCTATTCTTTTTCCTTCATTTTAGTTATTTTCATTGTAGTTTTTTTTTTTATATATATATATTTATTTATTTATTCTTTTTTTTTCCTTTCTCTTTTCTTTTCTTTCCTTCCTTTTATCACTGTGTTATCGGATGCCTGGTGTGCCATGACACCTTCCCCCTCTCAATCCCCATTGTCTCCCAATTTTTCATTTAATTTTCAAAGAAGTTTTAGGTCACAGCAAAGTCACTGACCAATGGAACCAAATTGAGAGTTCTGATATAGATCCTCGCATATACAGTCATCTGATATTTGACAAGGCCATGAAGCCCACTCAGTTGGGAGAGAATGGCCTCTTTAACAAGTGGTGCTTGGGGAACTGGATATCCATATCCAAAAGAATGAGAGAAGAATACCATCTTACACCTTTTACAAAAATCAACACAAGATGGATCAAAGATCTAAATATAAGAGCCAAAACCGTAAAGACCTTGGAAGATAATGTAGGGAAGCATCTACAGGACCTTGTAATAGTTTGGTGTTTTTCATTATAGTTTTGATATGCATTTCCCTAATAGCTAGTGATGTTGAATATCTTTTCCGTGTGCTTTTTGCCATTTATATTTCTGTTTTGGAAAAAGATCTATTCAAGGCTTTTGCTCATTTGTTTTGTTGAATTGTAGAATATCTTTATATATCTTGGATATTAAATCCTTATCAGATATGTGATTTCCAAATATTTTCTCATGTTGAGGTGCTGCTTGTTCATTTTCTTGAAAAAATCCTTTGAAGCAAAAAAGTATTTAATTTTGAGAAGGTCCCATTTAACTACTTTTTCTTTCATTGCTCATGCTTTGGGTGTAAGGTTTAAGAAACCACCTCCTACCACAATATCTTGAAGATGCTTTCTTACATTTTATTCCAGGAATTTTATGGTCTTGGCTTTTGAATTTAAGTCTTTCATCCATTTTGAGTTAAGTTTTGTATAAAGTGTGAGATACAGGTCCTATTTCATACTTTTGGATACAGGTATTGAGAACTCCCAGGGCCATTTTTTTTTTTTTTTTTTTACCGGGAGGTACCGGGGATCGAACCCCGGTCTCTCCATATGGTAGACGGACGCTGAACCTCTTGAGCCACATCCGTTTCCCGAGGCCATTTTTTAAAGAGTCTCTTCTGTCCCAGTTGAGTGGGCTTGGTACCCTTGTCAAAAATCAATTGACCAGGACAACCAGGAAGATGGCAACAGAGTAAGGAGCTCCTATATTCAGCTTGTGCTACAGGGTAGTTAGTAATCACCCAGAGTTATCTAAATCACATATTTGGGGGATCCAGGAGACCAGAAGAGCATCCTGAAACATCCTTGAAACAATGGAAGGAAGAGATTGCCCATCTGCAGAGAAGATTCATATGTAGAACTCTCTATGCCACAGAAGGCAGTGCCCATCCTCCACTGGCAGCACAAGTCACCTTGGGAGCTATTCCATTCCTGGAATTGGAAGCTCCATTCCCCAAAAACAAGGGAGGAAGAGACGATTGGGCACCTACCTCAGCTACTGATTAGTAAATTAAGTGGGCTAAAGTATAATCCTAAGAACAGCAAAATTTTGAAACAGTCCAAGTCAGAGTAGCCAGTAGTCACCATTTAAACAGTGCCCCCAGCATGAGGGGAAGCAGGGTAGGCTGAAAATCACAGTGCCCATAGGGATCAACTTCTTTCCATCCATATTGGAGTGCAGCTCTATCCTAAGCCCCAGGCCCACCTCTGGCAGGGAGGAAGCTGTTGGGACCTGTGCCAACCTCACTGGGAAAATACAGGCCAAGCCATGGAGGCAGGTGATCATCCCACTCTGGTGGTCCAAGTTACCTCAGGAGCTATTACGTGGCTAGAGTTGGCAGTTCTATTTCCCAAAAATAGTTGAGGAAGAGGCAGTTGGTTGGCCACTGGCTTCGGCTTCTGATTGGTGAGTTCACTTTGCTAAAGTGGAACCCTAGGAACAGTTAAGGTTTGAGCCTGTCCAGGTCAGAAGGAGGCCTGTAGCTGCCATTTTGACTCCACCCACAGCATGAGAGGAAGCCAGGCTGTTTGAAAATCACGGTGATAGTAGAAAACTGCTTCTTTCCACTGAGATCAGACTGTAGCCCTAGCTTAGGCTTCAGCCCCACCTCGGGCAGAGAGGAAGCTGGCAGGTCTTGCACCAGACTCTCCAAGTAACTCCTGGCACAGACTGAATAGAAGTCTACTGGGCCAACTGCAATAATTTTTTACCAACACAGCATAGTTTGCTGCCCACATCTGCAGCTCCATCCTTGCACGAGGCAGGGGAAGAAGGGGCATGAAGCATCATCAGTCTCTCTGGGCAACTACAGTCTAGGCCTGCATGACTTGGAATATTTACAACTGGCTGTGGTTCTGTACCTACCCCTGGCAAAGAAGAAAGATTGGAGAAGCCTCATTGGTCATGGGTAGCTTGAGCCTCCACAGCTTATAGCATCAACTACATCCTTGGCTCCTGTTACACAACCAGGAAGGGAGAAAGGGCAAGAAATCCCTAAAATAAGAGAGAAACTTCAGAATAAATACATCTAGTAAGCCAGGTGTCAAGACACCAACAAAAAAATTACAATCCATATCAAGAAACAAGAAGATATGGCCCAGTTAAAGGAACAAGATAAGGCTCCAGATGACATAAAGAAGTTGAGGCAACTAATAATAGATGTTCAAACAAATCTACTTAAATTCCACGAGATGGCTAAAGAGATTAAGTATATTAAGAAGACATTGGATGAGCATAATGAAGAATTTGAAAGGATACCTAGAAAGATAGCAAATATTATGGGAATGAAAGGCACAATAAATGAAATTTAAAATACACTGGGATCATGTAACAGCAGATTTGAGGAGGGAGAAAAAGAATTGGTGAGATTGAAGAAATAGCCTCCAAAAGTGAACATACAAAAGAACAGATGAAGAAAAGAATGGAAAAACTTGTACAAGGGCTCAGTAAGAGATATACAAACATACATGTCAAGGGTGTCCCAGAAGGAGAAGAGATGGGAAAAGGGACAGAAGGAATATTTGAAGAAATAATGGTTGAAAACTTCCCAACCCTATTGAAGGACATAGGTCTCCATGTCCAAGAAGCACAACATACTCCCCTATGAATAAATCTGAATGGACTAACACCAAGACACATAATCAGAATGGCAAATGCCAAAGACAAAGAGAGAATTCTGAGAGCAACAAGAGAAAAGGAATGTATAACATATATGGGATACCAATAAGATTAAGTGTTGATTTCTCATCAGAAACCATGAAGGCAAGAAGAGAGTGGTATGATACATTTAATATACTGAAAGAGAAAAACTTCCAGCCAAGAATCTTATATCCAGTAAGATTGTCTTTCAAAAATGAGGGCAAGTTCAAAATATTAACAGATAAACAGAAAGAGAGATAGTTTGTAAACAAGAGACCAGCTTTGCAGGAAATACTAAAGGGTACGCTACAGTCTGAAAAGAAAATACAGGAGAGAGAGGGGGTTGGAAAAGAGTTTAGAAATTAAGATTATACCAGTAAAAGTAACTAACATTGTAAAAAGAGTGGTGAAAATAAAATGTAAGCAAAGGGTCAAATGGGTGAAATAAGAACTGTCTTTACATTAATAACATTGAATGTAAATGGATTAAACTCCCCAATCGAATGACAAACTGGTGGAATGGATAAGAAAATATGAGCCACGTATATGCTGTTTGCAAGATAATTACCTTAGACACAATAATACCAATAAATTGAAAGTGAAAGGCTGGAAAAATATATTCCAGTCATGAAGTAACAACAACAACAAAAAAAGCAGGACAGCTACATTTATATCAGATGAAATAGACTTTAAAAGACACTAGTAATGCACAATCTAAGGAGGAAGTCCAGAAAAAAAATTCCATTTACAATAGTGACTAAAGTTATCAAATATTTAAGAATAAACTGAACCAATGATGTAAAACTACAATGCATTGTTAAAAGAAATTTTAAAAGCTCTAAATAATTGGAAAAACATTCCCTGCTAACGGATTGGAAAACTAAATATTATTAAGATTCAGTTCTACCAAAATTGATATATAGATTCAAAGTAATCTTGATAAAAAATTCTACAGCATTTTAAAAATAAATGGAAAACATGATTATCAAATTAATTTAGAAGGGTAAGGGATCCAGAATAGACAGAAACATTTTGATGTGGAGGCAGAGACCAGTAGAGCCTCTGGGGGCAGGGAGAAGGAAAAACATTTGTATTATGGGGCTTTTACGGGACTTGGGAATCATCCAGAATGACATTGCAATTATAGATATAGGCCATTTTATATCATCACATAACATGCAGAACTGTGTGCAAGAAAGTGTAGACTAAAATGTAAACTATAGTTCATGCTCAGTGGCAAAGCCGCAGGATGTGTCTATCAATTGCAATGAACGTGCCACACTAATGAAGGATGTTTATGTGGGAGGGTGTAGGAGGTGTGGGGAGTGGAGCATGGGAATCCCTATATATTTTTGTGTAACATATATGTAATCTAAGTATCTTTTAAAACAATAAAAATAAAAATAAATTTTAAAAAGGAAAAGCAAACTTTGAGGATTCTCACTTCCAGACTTTAAATAAATCATATTACATATCTACAGTGGTAAAAACAGCATGGTACTGGCATAAAGACAGACACATAGATCAATGGAAATGAATTGATGGCTCAGAAACATATGCTTATATTTATAGTCAAGTGATTTTTGGCAAGCCTTTCAAACCCATCCAGCTAAAGCAGAACAGTCCATTCAACAAATGATCCTGAGAGAACTGAATGTCCATAGCCAAAAGAAAGAGGACCCCATCACACACCTTATACAAAAAGCAACTCAAAATGGATAAAAGATCTAAATATAAAAGCAAGAACCATAAAGTTTTTGGAAGAAAATATAGGAAAATATCTTCAAGACATGGTGGTGGATTCTTAAAGGACATAAGAGGAGGACTGAGATGGACTAATGTTTAATGTATGTAGAAATTTTAATAAACTTTACTGTAAAAGTGTGGTAATTTGTAGAGTTGATGGTTAACACATTCTTGTGAGTAACAACTGGTTTATAAATGGGAATGTGGCTGGAAACTGTAGTCTAGGGATGTAAATGTCAGTTGAAAGAAAGCTAGAGAATAATCTAGGGACTGAACAACACAGTAAACCCAGAGGTAGATGAGAATTATGGTTGATGGTACAGATACAAGAGTGTCCTTTGTGAGCTAGAGCAGATGTACGTCACTGTTTCATGGTGGTGGGAATGTGGAGAAGCGTGGAAAAAATACATCTTGGGTGACCTATGGACTGTAGTTACCAGCAATACTGTGTTATTCATGCATCTATGCCAAAGATGTACTATGTTGACAATGGGAGAGTATGGAAATAGTGTGCCAATGTATGGCATGGACCAAGGTTAGTGGTAATAGTCTGATGATATCATCTCATAATCTGTAACAAATGTTCCACCATGGTGTGGTGTGTTGATAGAGGGGTGTTGTATGGGAATTCTGCACATGAGCATGATTGTTCTGTAAGTTCACAACTTCTGTAATAAAAATATGTTTCAAAAAATAATAATAGGGTGGGATGGGGGAAAATACACCAAATGTAAGATATGGACTATAGTTAGTAATAAGATATGATGATATTCTTTCATAATTTGTAAAAAATGTCTCACAACAATGCAAAGTGTTGGTTTTGGGTTGATGTGTGGGACCTCTATATGTTATAAATGTTTGCCATGTAAGTTCACAACTTTTACTATACACT
This sequence comes from Tolypeutes matacus, assembly GCA_026826555.1. Taxonomy (NCBI): domain Eukaryota; kingdom Metazoa; phylum Chordata; class Mammalia; order Cingulata; family Chlamyphoridae; genus Tolypeutes; species Tolypeutes matacus. Next base: position 742,776 of record JAKSZT010054500.1, on the reverse strand, counting down.
TACTGTTTATGTATGTTCATGTATAAATGATAGGGAAAAATAATAATTATAGGGTGTATTGGGGGAAAATACACCAAATGTAAGATATTTTGGTTAGTAGTAATATTTTGAGGATGCTCTTTCATCATTAGTTAACAATGTTTCACAGTAATGCAAGGTATCAGTGGTAGGGTGAGGTATGAGAACACTGTATTATGTTTTATATGTTTGTTTTGTAATTTCACAACTGTTACTATATTTGCATGTTTATGTATAAGTGAAATATTTCAATAAATTTTTAAAAATTCAAAAAATCCCATAACTTGCTGTCTAATTTAAAAGTTACAAGTATTTTTCTTTTTGCAATGCACAGGGATTCCTTCTAAAATGGAAGGTATATCATATTTTGTATATTAAATTTTGTTTTAAAAAATCAATTGACCATAGAGGTGAGGATCTCTTTCTGAGCTTTCAATTCAATTCTTTTGATCAACATATCTATCTTTATGCCAATACCATGCTCTTTGGGCACTGTAGCTTTGTAATATATTTTTAAGTCAGGAAGTATTAGTCTTCCAACTTTGTACTTCTTTTTTTTTTTTTTTTTTACTTTTTTTTAAATTGTGGGTAAAAATCAAAATTTTCACAATACATACCAACATTTGCAAAATGATATATAAATATATATGCATATATGTGCATTTGCTTACAAAAATGTTCTTTATATATATATATATATAAACATATTTTAAGAGGTGCTTAGATTACCTAAAATATTACATGGAACCCACTGGAATTCCCATGTTGCCCACCTCCCACACCTCCCACCACATCCCACACAAACATCTCCCACAAGTGTGGCCCACGATCCTCAATGGACTTACACATACTGGGGCCTTCCCACCAACCATAGACCACAGTTCACACTGTAGACCACACTCTCTCCCACACAGTTCTGAGTGGTGTGTGCTGATTTAAAATGGCCTACATCCGTTGCCACAATGGTACTCAGGACAACCTCCAAATCCAAAAGAAGCACCTGTATTTCAACTGCTCGTCCCCTCCCTGCCCCCAAAGTGTCAAGTGGCCACTGGCTCCACCTCATTGTTATAATTTCTTCCATTGCTAGAATCACCATATGTGTACAACCGAATACCATCAAGTCCACCCTAGTCCATAGTTCTTCCCCCAATCCTGAGGGGATTGTGAAGGTGATATCCACTCCACCTCCAAGTGAGAGAGGGCTTATATCCCATGGATATGGTGGGTGGGATGATCCTGCCTGCAGATGCAGGCCCTCTCCATTACCTGGGATGGAAATTGCCCATTGTTGTCTCCTCGCCAGGTGACTTGGATGAGTCCATTGAGCTGTAGGGTAGGAGTTGCAGCACCACCAAGATTCCACGCACACCTGGCACATAGGTAGGCCAGAGGCTCCAGTCTCTGGAAGTATACCTAAAAACTTCAGCATCACACATAGGTTTGAATAGAAGGGACTGATGAACCATGTGCAGGGCGGACTTATTTGAGTCCAGTTCTGTCACTCTCAGGAGCACAGATTCCAAAATAGAGCCCACTGATAAGGCATCAATCTCTGGGTCTATCCCCACTTATATAGGACCTGGGTGTCTCCAGAGCTCTCAGGAGCCCCTCTCTGTGGGGTGATAGACACTTAGATGTTCTATGAGCTCCTACTGAGGTGTGCGTAAGAGTTACCTCTGGGATGACCTCCCGACTCTCTTGAAGTCTCTTAGACACTTGAACTCATTTGTCTTTACCTTTTCCCCCTTTAATTCAAGGTCTTTTTCCAGTTGTGTTGCCAGTTGGCACTTGGTATTAATCCCTCGTTGCCAGGGAGGCTCATCCCCGGGAGTCAAGTTCCATGTTGGGGGGAAGGTAATGCATTCATATGCTGAGTTTGGCTTAGAGAGAGGCCACATTTGAGCAACAAGGAGGCTCTCAGGTGACAACCCTTAGGCACCTCACAACTGCAGGCTAAGTCTCATTTAAAAGAGCAAAGATTCACAAGGGTAGTCATCAACAAAAAGAACACATCAGTGGGTCATCCTCTTTTGACAGACACTGTCCCTGCACTCAGAGGACTATTGCTGCTCCCTTGGAGACTGTGGCAGAGCTCTCCAGGCTAGGAATTCAGATTCCCTCATTTATTGTGTGATTGTCCACCCATTGTGACCATGCCCCATCTTTTGATCTTTTGAACAATTTTGTATATCTTTCATATATATTTGCATGAACTAATTCCCATGAAACCCCCCTCCCAGACATCCCCCACCAATAATCCCCTGCAGTACCCATTGTAACCCTTCTGTGATCCAAATCCTCCATGAACATGTAGTCCATAAAATAATCAAATATACTTACTAGGAAAAAGAAACAACTATGATAAGCTTATATGCAAGAGACAAACATAAGGAAAATCAGGGGAAAAAAAAAAAGAAAAGAGAAGGAAAAAAAAACAAATAATCAAACAAAAAACAAAACAAAATAAAATATAATTAGCGGATTGGGACATTCAAATAATGGGCAAAAATGCAAAGGAAATGACTTTAAATATATATATATATATATATATATATATATATATATTCATTTTTTTCCCTTTCTCTTTTCTTTACTTTCCTTCCTTTTATCACTTATCGGATGTCTGCTGTGCCGTGACACCTTCCCCCTCTCAATCCCCATTGTATCCCAATTTTTCATTTAATTTTCAAAGAAGTTTTAGGTCACAGCAAAGTCACACACGGAGTGCCGGAGAATCCCAGATACCAAACCACTCCCCCTTCCCCACCCCATATTAACCCACCCCCCTTTTTTTTTGGATGTTAGCATTGTTATAACTGTTATACAGATAGCAA